>CAUYSK010064762.1:0-56014 GCA_963575035.1 Avahi laniger | reverse complement strand
AAAAATTAGCCGGGCATGGTGGCGCATGCCTGTAGTCCCAGCTACTCGGGAGGCTGAGGCAGGAGGATCGCTTGAGCCCAGGAGTTTGAGGTTGCTGTGAGCTAGGCTGATGCCACGGCACTCTAGCCCGGGCAACACAGTTGAGACTCTGTCTCAAAAAAAAAAAAAAAAAAAAAAAATCACAGGACTCAAGACCTGTAAGTCTCTTATTTAGCCTGAGTTGCTAAAAATGCAGTCTCAGTCTTTGGAGGGTTTCCTTATTATTTGTATCACTTGCCAAGAATATTCTGAGAAATCATTTTACATAAATCAAGAGAATAGAAAGAGGATGAAAACATCTCCCTGCAAAAGGCTTTTCTCCAGCCCACCCCACTCTAGCCGAAATATCTGACGATTCCCAGAGCCAACACAACCTGTCGGTAGGTTTGAAGCCAACCTGATGTGGTCCACGGCGAGCAGCACTGAGGTCGAGTGATTTTCTCTTTTTCTGTTTCCATCTTCTGCCTTGGCTCAAGCACCTGGAAACCCATGGAGACTATTATGCTATGCTTGTGGCTTTCAAAATCTTTGAGTTTTTTGCTTGCTGTTTTTCTTGATCCAACATCACAATCTGTAGGCAGGGTCTGGAGGCGGCGGCACAGGTACACATTGAACACGGCCGTGGAACAGTCTGGAGACCAGCGTGACAGTAGCTCTACCCCAGATCCGAGTGGTCAGAAATGTGGTGACGTTTGACTGTAGGACCAGCGGGTTCTTTCCCAGGGTGAACTTGCTGATGGCACGCACAGCTTTCCACCTCGCAGGACGAAAGTTTCTTACCGAACAGTGGAATTTGTTAATAGTTACCAGACAGGGTTTCCTTCTGGTCCATTCCCCTCTCATTTATTAAGTTGGGTCAACGGAGTTGAAACTCACATTCTTAACATCTCCCGAACCTTCCTGGTGTGCACTGTGTTCTTGTCTTTTCTTTTCTTTGCAGATCTTTCCCTGGGTTTCTTTGTAGAGCTAGAATACATGCAAAACTTGGACAGGAAATGTGTTTCATTCTCATTTGAAAGGTACCTGAAAAGATGCAGGGAGGGAGGGCGGTGAAGGGTTGAGGATGCTGTTGTGAGAAAAGGAACAGAGACTGTGACCCTGGGAAAGGACAGTGAAGGGACCCTGAACTTGTACAAAGCTGGAGGGAGCAGGAGGGAGGGTCACCGGAGACCTCCTGGGATGTCACAGAAAGATGGAAATCAACAGGAAATCAACACCTCAGGAAGGCGTCCCCTTCAGAGAAGGAAATTGTTTCTCGGCTCACTGGGGCACTTATGAAGTATATCAGTGTCTGTTCAAAATGCAGCTGAGTTTCTAGTCTGCGTCACCCGAACATAACTCAGAGCCACTGTGTTTATTGTCACGTGGAGCATGTTAATATAACGTGAAGAAAGGATGAACACAACCGGCTCATGGGCGTTCCCCCACACCAGTTCCCTGCAGCTATTTCTGCCTGTCTCTTGCTATTGTCCCCTTTGAGGGAATCGTGGCAGGCTTAGGCGAAACCCCTGGTCATGTGTGAGAAGTCCCTGGCCTGCACAACGGGTCTCTCTTGCCAGTAGTTAACTTATCATTCAGCTGGTTACACCCTTGGCACAGACTCAAGCAGATTTGTTTCCTGTTCGTATTGAGGGAGGATGGTGATGCTCTGCATCTCCTGGTCAAATAACTCAACCGGAACGATGGACGCAGCAAAGCATTAGCATACTTAATAATTGTATGTATATTTATACACTTTTTGCCAAAATAAACTGATGTAAGAGTGACCAGGTCTTACTTGTGATCGTTTGTACATATTTTAATTTCCACAAATATATTTATATTTTAGAAATTCTACTTTTCATAAAAGGAAGCCAAACACATCTTTTCATGGCCCAATGGGGGCTTTCAGAGGAGAGCAGTAGGAACAGCTTTACATCCAGGATCTCTGTGCTGCAGCCGTTTCCCGCGTGAGCTCTGTTCCTCAGCCATCTTTAACATCGAACACGGTGCTTCATATGAACATCGTTAATAGACGGATGGGACAAGGGAAGATGCCACAGACAGCATGTGATAGAAGAGTGGTTTCCAAACTTCAGAATGCCTAAGGATCCCCAGCAAAGTTACTTAAAAAATGTGGATTCCTGAGCCTCCTCGCAGGAGATTTCAGTTCAGCGATCTGCATCCTTTGCAAGCTCCCCCTGGGTTCTCCGAGGCAGGTAGCCCGCAGGCCTCCCGCTGAGGAGCGTTGCTATAGAAACCGTGCCGCTGACTAATCGGCTTTACCTTGCCGAGCATAAAGGTGGGTGTATCAGTCGCTATAAAAGTTTTCCAGAGTTCCAGTCATCACTCCGTGAAGAAAAGGAGTCGCTCATAGAATGATGCCAACCGTGGGTGAGGGGATGAGCTGACTGACCGTTTCTGCTGCAGAGACGCAGGGTCGTAGTAATGACTGAGATGTCAGCCTCTTCAACCCCTGGTAACCTTGTCACTACCGACCTGACCTTTTCCTCTTCCGATGTCCTTCGCTTTCCATCGGTTTCGAGCCAACCACATTACATAACTTTATTCGGGGGACAAGAAAGCTCGGTGTATCATAAATTGAAACCTTAAGTCCCCACCGCCAGAGTGTTCGGCTGCTCACTGGAGGTGTGGCTGTCACATAACAGTGCCACTGCCATCTGCCCGGGGAGACAGCTCTTTTCTGTAACTCGCAGACTGACAGGATTCTTTCCCAGACATTTTGATCTCCTTCCCATCTGACCTTCCTCTGCCCTCAACGGCCCACACTGGGGACACGGGGCCCCTGTTGGACAGCAGCGCCCAGGGCAGCCGGTGCTGCTAGAGGACGTGGTGTTGACTTTATTCTGTGTCAGCATTTGTGAGGTTTTTATGTGAAAATAAAGAATACCCCGTCAATTAGATGCCGTGTGCCAAGCTGCCTTCCACATCCAAGCCTTTGGCAGTCGCGGAAGATCTTGTACCCCGCACCCTCCGCGGCTTCTTGACTGCAGCAAACGTCTATTGCTTTTGGCTTTAACGTTGGTGGCTGTTAGGGAAGTCAGCAGAAGGCTCCAATTAAACCCGATAGTTGTCCAAATAGGAAACCAAAGTGGTTCCTGGGTGGTTTTATTTGGAGGCCTCTTTTGCTTTCGTGAGCCTGTCCGCCGGTGGCGTGTAACACGGGGCTCTGGTTTGGAAAGATCTGGTTCCGGATGTTGGCAAGGGGATGCGAACGTGCTAGGGGAAGTCTGTGGAGGGATCTTACTGGAAAGGCCAGATGGCGGCAGACTCCGGAGTTCCCAGTCCCGCTTTGCTAAAGGTGCCTGAGGAATAGCAGCCCACTGACAGCTTGAAGTATGGTGCGCCGCGTAATTGGCTTCCTCATTTAGTAATTTGTCTGCTTTCTTTCCTCTTCCTCTGCTTCCTCTCCTCCTGTAAACTGATAGCCTCCTGCCTCTTCAATAGACTGATACAGAGTCCCTGAGCTCCGGCTCAGGGAGGGGGTGGCCGGAGCCCCAGGTGGAGGGTCATTTGGAAAACTGACACGGAAAATAGCCATCTTTCTTCCCTGCCTTTCCTCTGGTTAGCTATCTTGATCTCAGTCTCTCCCCGTCATTTCCCCTTATCTTCCATCACCGTCCCCTGCCCCTCATCCCGTATTTCCCTCATCCTTTCAGGGATGGATTTCCCTATTTCGTCTCTCTCTTTCTACTTCTTTCACCCTTCCCTTTGTCTTTCTTTCTTTCATTGCCCTCATTCTGATCCCTTTGCTTTCTCTGCTTGTGCAATCATTCTAGTTAAAATTCAATTCAAAAGAGGAAATTGCATCACATTGATTCAGGTTCAACCACCTTTTTCTTTTTTCATTTTTGTTTCTAAGGAAGAAAAAAAATTGAAAAACACATTTCCGGTTCATTCTGGCACCTTCATCCTCTCAAATGTGTTTGTCTTTAGGTGTCGGAAGTCTCAGGACACAACATTTCTGCTTCATTGAAAGTGCAGATGCACCACTTAGAGCTTTTACCCTCGGATCTGGGGAATGACGTCTGGTTTCACTTAATAAGTCATTTTGTTCTACAGGTGGAATTCAGATTATTCCGTGGCAAACTTAGGAGCAGACCTGCCCCTGGTGCTGGAAGAGTTAGGTCAGATGTCTCAGCCTCCTTACCGTCTGGAGGGGCGATGTCGAAGTTTGCCAGCTCCTCGGTGCTGTCCCCAGATGTGGGGCCACCCTGACAGCAGAGATACAAGAGGGTCTCTGCCTCTGCCTCGTGATGGACTGGTTGGTCCCCAGTCACGTAGTGTTCCCTCTACCATCACAGGCAGCCTGAGCGAACCCCGTCGGCAAGGGACCTTGCTCAGAGGTAGAGGGGACAGCTGCTTTAGTCTGCCACGCTTCCCCATATTTTTGTTTTAGTCGTAGTTTACAGAGGCCACCTGAGCCGGGAGCTCCCATTTTGTTTTGGAGAATAGAGGACCGGCTTTGGAGTCGGGATGCTCCAGTTTGAATCCCAGCTCCACCAACTGTGTGGTGACCTTTGGCAAATAGCTCCCCCTCTCTGAACCTCAGTTCCCATGTAAGCTTCTTGAGGAACTCTGTCTCTTTTGTTTGTAGCCATATCCCCAACATCTAAAACACACGGCACAGAGCAGGTGTTTACTATATATATTCCAGGGATGAATGTGGTGGTTAAGAGCAAGGACTTCGTGCCAGTCTGCCACTTTCTAACTGTGTGAACTTGGACAAGTCACTTTGTCTCTGTGCTCAGTTTCTTTATCTGGGAAACCAGATAGGATTGGTATTTGTTTCCTAGGGCTGCCATAACAAATTACTGCAAACTCACTACCTTGAAACAAGCTTATTCTCTTACAGCAGTGGCAGGCAGAAGTTCAAAATCAAGGCGTTAGAGAGCGGTGCCTCCTCTGAAAGCTCTCGGGGAGAGTCATCCCTTGCCTCGTCCAGCTTCTGGTGGCTCCAGAGGGAGTTATTGGCTCTCACAGAGTAACTCTGCCTGGGTCTTCAGGAGGAGGTCGTCTCCTCTGTGTCTTCTCCCCTCTTGTCTCCTCGAAAGACACTTGTCATTGGATTTAGGACATGCCTGGGTAATCCAAGATGATTTCATCTCAAGATCTCTAACTCAGTTATATCCGCAAAGATCTTTTTTCCAAATAAGTTCCCATTTATAGGTTCCAGGGGTGAAGGCATGGACGTATCATTTTACGGGCTAGTGTTCACCCCACTATAGGCTGTCATGAGGATCAATTGAGTTGATATTATATAAAATGCTTAGGATAGTGCCTTGCATGCAGTGAGTGCAAATTAAGTACTTTTTAAATTTATTTACTTATTTTAAAACTTTTTTTTAGAGACGAGGGTCTCACAATGTTGCCCAGGCTGGACTCGAACTCCTGAGCTCAAGTGATCCTCCCACCTCAGCCTCCTGAGTTGGGGATTACAGGCACGTTACCACTGCGCCCAGCTAAGTGCTTTTTAGGTTGTACAGTAATTCTATAAATAATAAAAGCCGAGCCAGATGTTGTAAATTACAACTGTGTCTGGCACATAGGAAGAGTTCAGGGAATGTTAGTTATTAATTTAGCAAATTTGTATCGAAGGCCTACTGTGTGCCAGGTGCTCTGTTCTAGGTGCTGGAAATGCAGGAATGATAATATGTAATAAATCATAATAAAGGGTAAAGAACACAACAAAGGCTTTCCCCTTGGTTGTGCTACATTCCGGTGTTTTTATTAATATCGTCTTCATCACTGCCGCCGCCACCACCATAAATGCCAGCCTGAGACACCCTAGCAAGATGCTGAAGAATGAATTTCCTCTGTGGAGGAGGTCAGAGAAAACAGCCCACAGTTGAAACCAGAGTTCTGCTTGTGGTTTCAGAAGCATGGAAGATCAATTTTCGTTTTAGCTAAACTGGGTTCAAAGGTTTGGGGTTTAATTTTCTAGGGAGCTTTTTTCTTTTTTTTTTAATTTGTTGGGATCTGGTAGAGAAACGAGGGGCAGCAATCTTGTCTGTCAGCTTGTGGTCTGGAGGTGGTGCCCGACTGGCTCCCGGGGTGGCGGTAGGGCATGGGCAGTGTCCCGCCCGGCAGAGCCAGGGCTGTCGGGGGAGAGGCCGAGAGGCCCGTGGGCAGAGGGCCACGGGTGCATTAACCTCGGAGAGCAGCAGTGCCGGTCCTTGTTGCCACAGCAACAGCAGACTGTGCCAGGAGACCCAGAGAATGCATTATATGGAAGGAAATTGCTGGTGCCCTCAGAAGAAAAGAAATTAAAGCAAGCTTCTCAGGAATCCGTGGACATCTCCGTGACCTCCACTCTCATGGTGAACGTGTCAGCGAGGAACAGTCCGGGTGTGGGGGCTGGGAGGACCTGCCCTGCCCACAGGACGTCCTTCAGAGGAGGAGGATTGATTGCACAAATCACAGACGCTAACTTTCCCTGCTGGCCCAGAACAAGAAACCCGGCTCTGCAGCGAGCAGTAGCCCGTGCTCAGCAGTGGCAGAGATGGCCTGTTTGATCTTCCAGCTCGTCCCATGTCGGCTGAGTTTGCCCTGATGGGACACGGTGACCTGAAAACTCACACAGAGCTCTGTTTCGGGATGGGCTGCATAGAAAATAAACATGTGGGATAAATAAAGCACAGGGCAGGAAGTAATGGTTTTAAAAAGTTACCAAGAAAACCACGGGTGAGGTCAGGTTCAGAAATCGTGCCGCTTTCGGAGGCCCTGAGTGCTGACATCACTCACGTTGCTCAACAGAGACCTCCAAGTGGAGCAGTTGCTCTTGGAGCTCGCCCAGCCCTCCGCGCGCTACCAGGCAGAAGAGCCCTGACCTACTTCTTTACTTTTTCTTTTTAAAAAAGAAAGTTCTGCTGCTTGTTGTGAGGCCTGACAGGGCAGTGAACTCGAAGAAGTGGATTTTTTTTCTTACTAGCTAACATGTCAGGTCCTACATCTCCCTCATAGGACGAGCCAGCCTCCAAAGGGGCCGCCTGGGGAAAGGACCAAAGCAAGAGCCTCGGTGTGAAGTCAGCCTCCTTTCTTTCGCTGCCTGGCCCGGCGGCATCGCAGGGCACCGGGAGTCTGTGCGGAGGGCTGTGCCCTGCTGAGGAGGAGAGAAAATGGTCTTTGGAGGAGTCGAACCAGAGGGCAGACTGCAGTGCGACCTCCTGGCAATCGGGTCACGGGTCATCGCCCTTGCTGCCAATGTGCCAGTGGCTTCCCTTTGCGCTTAGAACGACATGCAGACTCCTGGCCGTGCTCTCCAAGGCCTCGCCTGACCTGCTTCCTGCTGACTTCCCTGCCCTGGCCCACCAGCGCTCTGCCTCCCTCCTGCCTTTCCAGCCACACGTGCACTCTTTCTGTTCCTCAAGGTCCCCAAGCTCGTTTCCTCCCCAGGGTCTTTGCATGTGGCCCTTGCCTCTGCGACGTCCCCATGTGCCGACTCCTTCTCTGATCTGTACTCAGATGTCACTTCCTTACACAGACCTGTGCCGCTACCTTGTCCGAAACGGTCCTGCTGCCCACTGGTCACTATTGATCACAGCCCTCTTCTTCCTGTCCCGTGTGGCACCTGTCGCTGTATGACTTCATCTTATGCACTTATTTGTCTACTCCTGTATCATTTTCACCCCCGACTTCCGGAATGTAAGCTCCCTGGAAACGGTGAGCCTGCCATTCCTGTTCACCACTCTTATCCCAACTTCTAAAACAGTGCCTGGCTCCAGGGGCTACTCAGTTACTATTTAAGTGACTGCTTACCAGCAGAGCGGCTTTTCTAAAATGTTGCCCAGGAGAAGAGAGATTGAAAATCCTCAAGAAACGAGTTTCCCTTGGCCCAACAAACCTGATTTTAAAAGGTGCAAACTGTCTCAACAGAGATGCTTTTGGTCAAGGGCTCACCTAATGGAATCTGATCATCACCATATGGGTTGGAGTGTATCTGTTAGGGCAGTTTCTGCCGAAAGAAACAGAAAACACAATTAAAAGTAGCTTAAATATTTAGGACTTTGAATAGATCACTTAACAAGAAATCCTACGGTAGGGCTGCTCCAGGGTTAGTTAATTCAGTGATTCAATGATAGTATCAAGGACTCAAGTACTTTTAATCTTCCCATTCTGCCATTCTCTGTCTGTGGCTTTTCCCCTTGGGTTTGTCTCCACGTGTCTCAGGATGACTACAGTGGCCAATGGGTGTCATTTCCACAGTCAAACTGAAAGACTGGAAAAGGGAATGAGCTTCTTTTCCTTTTCACAGGCAAAATGAGTTTCTCAGCACACTTTCCATCGTGTCTCTTTGGCCAGAATTGCAACACATGCTTATTCCTAAAACAGTCACTGTCAAGAGAAATCCTACTGTATTTGGCTTTGACTAATAAAAATTCTTCCCCTGGGATGAGAGAGGGGTCTAGCTTCCCCAGTGCACCTGGCCTCCAGATACCTGTATCAAATAGGGACTCTTGGGTTGACATCTACAAATCCTACGACAAAATGAAAGGCCTTTCTGTCCACAGTGCTTTGCAAAGCAGAAATCACTCAGTAGATGACGAGTCAGTAGGTGACGGACTTGGAGACATCCTTAGAAACCTGATTAAGCAACCTTTGGGGCCAAGTTAACAAAAACTTAAGTGGAGGATAACAGGAAAGTGGAGAAGAGGGGGATAAAAATAGAAGTAAAAGGGGAAAGAGGAAGTTTGAAGCATACATGGTCCATGGTGATAGAATTGTACCTAAAGCCATTCAGAGTCACGTGCTGCTTTGCCTGGTTGCCTCAACTGTCTTCTATTTACCGAGGCCATTTTGGTAAGTTTAACAAATGCTTGCTTAGCATTTATTATGTCCTAGATTCTGGTCCAGAATTTCTTTTTCCCCAAGCAATATTTCACTTGATCATGACCATTGTTCATTCTCAGAGATTTCCAGAACAGATGTTCTCATTAACCTAATAGCCCTTAGTCCCTGACTTCCAGGGAAACTTTTTGCTGAAGACACACCCAGAAGGAGAGGAAGCCCTCTGGGTCTCAGAAAATGATTTATTTGGAGACCAATCTTTGCTAGTCTAAGGCTTGACCAAAAGTATTTTTTTCAGGATATCACAAAGGATACCTTAGTTTTCTGTATTTCACCCTAATTAGGTAGCCTCGTCTCTTTGGTGCTATTTTCATGACATTGATTTAGTAAGAAAAAATATAACCATCTCCTAGCTGCTAAAAACATTTGGTATCAAGATAATATTCCACCAGTGTGGTTATCAGCATCTCCAGTCCTGTGTCCATGAGTAAATAGAATACTACTTCTCATATTTTGCTCTAACCAAATCCTATTGTAGTTAGCCCTTACAGATATCTTTTTACCTCCCACCAGCTTTCTTTGAAAAGACCGGTGACCTAGACTTCCTCCCCGCCTTCCACGTATCATAGCATGAAGCAGGTTCACCGTGCGCTGGTGTTGACCAGTCTGAGTCCGGTCAGGCAGAACACCCATCCACGCAACGAGTTACCTGGAGCAGATTTATTACCTACAGATAGGCGGCAAGTCCCAGAAGCCTGGGACTCAGGGCGCGCTGGTCCCCCAAGGCTCAGGGAAGCTGCCCAGGACAGATGGCGTCTCAACTGCATGTCACTTGCAGTGCAGCGAAGGGACCCCAGAAGGCAGCCTGCCCTGGTTTTATACACCGGGGTCGCGTGACTCACTAGGATAAAGCATTAAAGGACATCCTGTTTCTAAGGGGGGGACTGGAACAGAGCCCACACTGTTCTAGCCAGCTGCCTCTTATCTCACAATGTTGCCTTTCCAGTACTTTCTACAGTTATTCATGAGAACTATAAGTGAGAAGGAGGGGAGAACTGTCCAGCACACAGGGCTCTAATGGACTATGTCAGTCTTGCCTAATAACATCTTTGTGATTGATTTTGTTTTGTTTTTATTTTTTCTTCTAATTATGAAATATTTCAGTCTATACAATATGTCTATTTACTCACCACCGAGATGAACAAATGTGTTAACATTTTGTCATATTCGCTTCAGATTTTTCATTTTTTAAGATATGAAACATAGCTCAAGTCCTTCCCCTCCCTCCTCACAAGAAACGCAACTGAAAGTTGATGTGCGTCATCCATACATACGCTTTGTACTGTGTATTATATCCGGTTGTTCATATAACACTATATAACATGTGTATTTTAACAGTTCACTTAAATGGTGTTATTCTGCATATATGCTTTTGAAACATCCTTTTATTTTGGCATTATGTTTTGCAGATTTATCCATGTTGATTCAATAGACCTGTTTCATTTTAACTGCTGCTAGTAGCCCATGATATGACTGTAGCACAGTTCGATTATTCACTACCCTACTGATGGATACTTTGGCCTTCTCCAGTGTTTTATAGTTAGAAGCAATGCCAAAATGAACATCCTTATACAGATTTTCTCATGCACATGTATGAAATTTTCTTCATTATATATCTAGACGTCGATGGGTCATAAGGATGTGCATTTTAAAATTTTCTCATGCACATGTATGAAATTTTCTTCATTATATATCTAGAAGTCGATGGGTCATAAGGATGTGCATTTTTAAAATTAAATAGGTATTAAAAAATGACTCTCTAAACTGACTAAATGAATTAACAGTACCATTAGTGATGTAGAAGAACTGTCATTTCTTAACATTCTCACAGTTAATAGTATCAGATTTTAAATATTTTTTTCAATCCGATATGTGCAAAAATAGTATCTAATTTTTAAAATTTGCATCTTTTAGATTGTTAGTGAGATTAGCATCTTTTCATTTATTTAGTGGACATGTCGGTTTTCTGTGAATTGTCAGTTTATATCCTTTGTTCATTTCTATAGTATTAGGTTATCTGTTTCCTACTGATTTGTGAGAGGTCCTTAGTAAATATGGATAGTAATCATCTCAGATATATGTATTCCAAGTATCTTCTCCCAGTTAGTTGTGTGTCTTTTATATTTCGAGTCTTTCATCATAAAGAGTTTAAAATTTTTCATGTCACCAAGTTAACAAATCGTTTCTTTATACTTTTCATAGATTGTTCAAAAACTTCCTATCACAATATAAAAAAAAATTCTCCTTTTTTGTCCTGATGATAAAGGATTGAAGATTTTTCACATTTAGATTTTTTACTCGTATAGAATTAACTTTATTGATAGCCAGTTGTCCTGGCCCCATGTTTTGAACAATTTCACCTTTATATATCTTTTTTTTTTTTTTCTTTTTAAAGAGAGAGAATCTTACTCTATTGCTCAGGCTGGAGGACAGTGGCACGATCATAGCTCACGGCAGCCTTGAACTCCAGGGCACAAGTGATCCTCCCACCTCAGCCTTCTGAGTAGGTGGGACTACAGGTGCTTGCCACCATGCACAGCTAATTTTGTAAAAATTTGTGTAGTGATGGGGGTCTCACTATGTTGTCCAGGATGGCTTCGAACTCTTGGCCTGAGGAGATCCTCTCTCCCTGCCTCCCTAGTAGCTGAGATTATAGGCGTGCTCTACCACCCCCAGTTATTATATGTCCTTTATAGGTACTGTACAGTAACCTTGATCTATCTGAAAATAGGGATGAAGGAAGTGGGATTGTTGTATTCCAAGAGGCTCCACGCTATAGTGTATCTTCTCATACTCGGTGCTAGTGATTCTCCAACTCCAGGGTAGCTGAGAATCACTAGAGGAGTGTGTCAGATCACTCAATCAGAATCCACGGTGATGGGGCAGTCCAGGAATCTGCATCTTTAGCAAACATCACAGGTGAGTTTGGTGCGAGTGACCCGTAGACCACACTGAGGAGCCCTTAATAGCAGAAAGTATATTTTTCCCTTCTTCATTCTTTCCATCTTCCAGCGGACACAGCTTAAAATATTATGCTCTCTCTCTCTTACATACACAAATTCTTATGCTCATATGTTAAAGGACCTCATCCCACTCCTTTAATGAAAACAGGAAGAATCCCAATCCTTAATTTTCTGTGATTGTAGTGGACACTTGAATTCTCCTGAGGGAATCGGATAATATTTGTTAGGTTGGTAAAAATGAACTACAGGAAATCTAGACAGCCTGGCGATCCATAGTGCATGCTGGTTTTCTGCTCAATTTGACCATCATGCATATTTCATGCAATTAACTCCTCTCTGTGCAATGTTGCTGTTTCATGCAGCATCTATGCTGTTCACTCTGGCTGGAGACCTGGAAGGAGTTTTACAATCTGGAAGGCAATTTAAATAATGATAATTCATCCATAAGCACCCATCCTTGGTGGTGTTTTCCATTGCTGCTGTCAGCAGGCACTTCCCAGGGGAGGGCTTGGGTGGCCTCGATCAGAGATCAGAGCCCTTTCTTGGGATACCTAGACTCCTCGGCACCATAGGACCGAGGCAGCCTTTCATGTTTTAGAAGCAGGAAGATTGAGTTTCTCATGCTCGCATGTATGTGTGCGGAGGGCATGATGCGGCTGAATTGTTAGGGATAACAAAGGTTTGTCTGCTCATTTCAGATGTTCAAAGAGGCTATAGAAGCAATGTTTCTTAATGTAAGAGCATGTGAGCGCCATTTCCTGGGACAGGGTATAAAACTAGATGAAAACTCAAAAGCCTTACCTAGAATATTTATTTTTTTACTTGTAAAAGAGGCTCTGTTTTCTCTTTTTCACTTTGAAGTGTGCTATGAGTTTGATACTATGACGGGATCTGACTGTCAGGATAGCGTGCCAAATATATGCAAATGATTAGAAAACATCTATTCTCCCTGTTGCTTTATTTTCAGGCAAATTCCAGACCCCAAAATGGGAATAATGGAAAATCTAGTCTTTGAATAATGCCCCTCAATATAATTTCTAGAAACCAAATGTTATCACTCTCAGAGGTTTTCCTTTGAATTTAGACAGGAAAGCCTGTCCTTTCCATCAATGAGTAGAATTGCTTTGTCTTTTTAATGGGTTTCAGGGGAAAATTAAATTTCTAATTTTTGTCTTGGTTTTGAGTATTATTAGCTTAGATAAGTAAAGCAGAAGGGCAAAGAGTGAGTCATGTGACAGATATGAGCAGTTGTTGGGAAACCAGTAGGAAATCCCAGGAAAAGGGTAATCTTTCTAACAGGTGCATTTCTCTCTGACTTGTCTCTCTTGGGAAATGCCGTGCTGTGTGTTTGCCTGGTGTCGACAACACCGAGTCCACCTCCCTAGCCACAGATAAAATAGAGTTGTTCATTATTAACCTCTCGGACTTTGCACGGACACCTGCTTATACAATTTAGCCATCCCTGGTGGCCGGAAACCCTCGGAGGCGTGGACTGGCTTCACCTCTGCAACGCAAACTAAGTGCTTGGTTCGGGTCACCTGCACTCACAGTTTGCAACATTGAAGTAGATTTTAAAGTGGTTAAAGTGCATATTACCTACAGTTGTATGTACAGAGCAGTCACTGAGTACAAAAATGGAAAGTGAAATCTATTAATGGTATTAATGAAGTCTAGAAGACACACAAATATTTAGCTGTGATCTGTATTATCTTTAAAATAGATACAGAATTAGGAAGAGGGAGAGCCAGGACTCAAACCTAGGTAGGAGTGATTCCAAGTCTATATTCTTATCATTCAACTATTTTGCTCCCTGTGGGATGATAGGAAAGTCCCATATAATTCATCATTGAAAGGACTGACTGACCATATCACCCAGCGAAAATACCCTTATTTTACAGGGCTTTTGCTACATATATGAAAGGTTAACATTTTACACAGGGTGCTAAATGTAGATTCGTTGAAGTTGATGACCACAGGGTGCCTGTTGGTAATCGGATGACAGTGGGATTTTGTTCCCGTTGGTAACTACGTAGTTAACCAGTTTTTTTTTCATTTGTATTAAAAATAGCAAAATGTATTCTTCCCCCTCTTTGGGGACATGTGAAATAAGACAAGGGGAGCCAAGAATATGCAGGCTACTTATGGATTTAGCTATGTTCACACAGTAACAAATCCATGTAGGGGATTTTCCCTATTATAATAGCAGATAAACATATTCTTATAACTCCAGTGTTAAACAAAGAAAGCTTCCCTTGACCACATGCCCCTCAGCCACTGCCCCATTTCTTTCCCCGCTCACAGGGTACCATCAGCACGTATTCACCATCTCCACCGTCTTGACTCCTCCCTGCCTTTTGTTTCCTCCTCAGTCCGCTGCACGTGGGCTTCCGGTCCTCACTCACTGATACTCTCCTACGCTGCTAAATCGAAGGGTGTTCTCTGTCTTCATTTTCTCAAACTCACAGCAGCATTCAGCTCATCATTTCTTCTTGAAGCACTGTTACTTTTTTCCCCTAGAGTTTTCCTCCTAGCTCCCTTGATACCTCTTGGCCTTTTCTTTTGCTGGACCCTTCTCTCCTGTTCAACCTCTAAATTTTGGCAAGTCCAGGAGCTTGTTCCTGAGACCACCTTTCTTCAACTTCACTTTCCTCAAGCAAGTTTATCTAATCCCATTTTGTCACATACCATATATAAATTAAAGAGCTCCAACCTCCGCTTTGAAATCAAGAGTCAAACATCTGGCCATGTACTTGGCATTTCTTCTTTAATATCCAATTGGCACCTCAAACTTAATGTCTTAATATATTGCCTGCCCCCCAATTTCTTCCTCCTGAATCTTCTCCAACTCATTAAAAGGCCCCATCATCCACCCAAGTGCTCAGGGTACAAACGTAGGAGCCATGCTAGAATTCTCTCTTTTGCTCACCACATCTAATCCTTTAGCAAATCCTGTTGACTTTACCTTCATGCTGGAATCATTTCTTTTGATCCTCCCCTAGTACGAGCAACCACCAACTCTTTTCTGGACCATTGCGGTGGCCTCATCACTGTGTTCCTTGCTTCTAACATTGATCCCTGCTAAAATTCATTCTCCCACATAACAGCCAAAATTATCTCTTTAAAAAGTAAATAAGTGCATGTCACTCCCCCATTTAAACATTTTTCTAGTGGACCACTTCCAGTAATGCCTGACTAACTCCTATCAGACCAACCCTCACATAGATAACAACTATAAACCATGAAAAAAAAAAAATAGAAAACTACTCGAAGGAACTGGAGAGTGATCAAAAGCAGACACAATTAGGAGGGAGTCTATACCTGAAAAATGGGATAGAGCACAGAAGAGGTGCCCAAAATTCTAAGTATAACTCCATGTAGAATTATGGCTGATCTCTGAATTCTGCAGCATGCATGGGGTAGTCTCCAAGCAGGCCAGAGTAAGACTTCATAGAACTCAACAAAGCAGTCAGCTGCCACTCATCGCAGGGGAGATAGAACTTGGTTGTAACACATGCCATCAAGATGAAAATCTCCTTAAGAAAAAGAGTTCCAAGTCCCAGTGCTCCATTTCTCTCCAAAAACTAATCATTACATTGAAGTAATTGATTACATTGAATCAAAGAGTTTTGATGGCTTCTTGGAGTACATTGCCTTGTTATTTGGCCAACCCAGTGGACAGGGATCTTGAGTGCTGTATTAGTCTGTTTGGGCTGCGATAAAACTTACCTTAGTCTGCGTAATTCATATACAACAGAAATTTATTGCTGACAGTTCTGGAAGCTGGGAATTCCAAGATCAAGTCACTGGCAGATCTGGTGTCCGGTGAGAGCTCACTCTCTGCTTCATAGATGGCGCTTTGTTGCTGCATCCTCACATAGTGGAAGGGGTGAACAAACTCTCTCAGGCCCCTTTTATAAGGGCACTAATCCCATTCATGAGGGTGCTGCCCTCAGGACCTAACCACCTCCCAAAGGCCCCATCTCCCAATACTATTACACTGGAAATTAGGTTTCAACATATAAGTTTTGAGAGGACACAAACATTCAGACCATTACAAGCACATCAGTCAGGGTCTTAGTTACTAGCCCCAGAGCCTACGCTAGCTAGCAGAAGCAGAAATGGAAATTTCTTTTAAAAATATTAGGTATCTCACAGGCTCCCCGAAGGCTAAAAGAGTATTAGACTGGGGGGCCACATAGCCAGGGACAAGGCCCAAGCCACATGACAAGTTGCCCTAGGGTTGCCACAGCCAGGCTCAGACTGTAGTTTGCACCATGTTCCGGGCTCTGGACTTCTGAACCTCCCCCATGGCTGTCCCCAAGTACCAGATGCTCAGACCACCACCGTCACCAGAAAATGTCTTCTGCATTTTACTCTGCGAATCTATGTCCCTCTGATTGGAGGAGACTGGTCCTATACCTCCACTCCATCTTCAAGGGAGGCCAGGAATGTGGGGCAGCAGCTTCTACTTCTGAGAAGTAGGACTCAGGATGTGAGCAACTCCCCAAACTTGGAAACCTGGAAAGTACTGAGTGACCACGCACGAGGACAACTGTCCGCCAGACAGATTTATTACAATGGCTCTAGGAAGTCAGCTGGCCCTTGCCATGTAGGTGTGTGTCTTCAAGCTGAGAATGCTCTTGGAATCCAGACATCGAAATAACACTCACTGACATTCACGCATGGCAGGCCTCGTGCTAACCTATTTATTAATACATGCATTTTCCATTTAGGCCTCACAACGATTCTGGGAAGTGTCTTCTTCTATCCCCAGTACGTAATATTATCCGCTTCTCACAGCTGAGGGAGCCGAGGCACAGAGAGGGGGCATCACGCTCTTCCTTACTCAGCTGGTACATGACAGAATGTGGGCTGGAGCCCAGGAGGCCACTGCACTATCCTCCCTCCGGCAAAGAGGTTGACGGGGTCGGCAAGACCAAACCCTGGTGCTGGGTCATCACCAGCACTGTCTGTCCTCAGTTCTGAATTTAGGACGATGCCAAAACCAAAGAGAATTTCACAAGAAAATAAAGTTGACCAAATTTTAAGAATCATTATGCAAACTCCTCTTAATGTTTTCTGAGATGAGCGGGTTTCAGATACAGAGATGCCTTTTTTTTTTCTGGTTAAAATTTAAGCATTGAAAATTCTTGGTGTCTTTTTCCTTCTTTGGAACCCTGACCTCCTGGGAGCAGATCCTGATGGAAAAACGTCACGTGAACTCCGCTCCCAGGGGTCCACCCTCACACTTAGCACTGTGTCGCCGCCGCCTCAGCTTCAGGATCACTATGAAGCTCTGGAAACCTTTGTAGAGATGGTTCCTGTTCTCACTCCTCACTCTTTCAGTTTTTCCAGACAGAGTCGGCGGCCAATTTGGAGAAACAAATATTTAAAACAAAATAACCCCACCTCCCACCTTGCCATAAATACATCAACATAAACTCTGGTTGTGAAATTCAACGCTTATTTGGCCTGAGGTTAAATCATAAAGGGGCTTTAAGGGCCTCATTTTAGGATGGCGGTAAATGCACATAACTTGGGGAACACACTCAATTAACGATGGCCCAGGGGAATCACCCTCCCTCTCCAGCCAGCAGCTCCCCAGCGGCGCGGTACTTACCAGGTAGATAAATCGGTAGGAGGCAGGAAGGAGGAGTGCTGTTGTTTCAGTGCACGATGACAGCTGAAGCCAGGAGGGACGGGAGTGGGAGGAGAGGCCAGAGCAGAGGGACACGACTTCACTATGAATTCCTGCCTATTCTGAGCAGATTGTCTCCAAATGTGTCATTGAATGTCAAATTCCTCTGTGAAAACTGTCTCTCCACGGCCCTCAGGAAAGATTATGAGAACAGGAAGTGGGGTATCCAATTATTCGTGCTGATAATAAGCCTTATTCTGCATTCATTATTTATGCATTCTGCATTCTGTGCCATCTTTGTTTAGTAATGAAGTTAGTATTACTTTTTATTCCTTCATCTGCGCATTTGCTCGAGACAGTTACGGACTCTGTGCCAGACACTGCTGGGCACCAGGCATGGTGAAGATGTCCTGGGGACCGCCCTCTGCTGCTTCCGCTCCGTCAGGGAGGGGGCATCAGGCATCTTCGTTACACACGAAGTCTCAGGCTCGCCAGGTTGACGTGTGCTGGGAAGAGTCAAAGGAAGGGGTGAGAGCCGGTGGGAGGAGGAGCTACTGCGTCCAGAGGGCCAGGGAAGGAGGCCCTGGGGAAGTCACAGTCAAGCTGAAACTAAGGACGAGTAGGAGAAAAGCAGGTAAGAGGCTGAGGGAGAGCGGCAAAGGGAAGAACAGGGATAGGGGCACAAGGATGCAGAAGTGGTTTCTAAGTACGGGTTCTCTCTCGGTTTCATCATTCTTACATCAGCTATGTGAGAGGTTTCCCAAGAGTGATCTGTGAGCCGCTTGCGTCAGAATCTCTTGGAAGTGCAGTTGGCCCTTGGTACCCACTGGTTCCACATCCACAGATCGAACCAGCTGAGGATCAAAAATATAAACAAGCAAACGAAACCCAAAACAAAACAATAAAAAATTACAATAATAAAAATACAAATAAAAAGCAATATAGCATACCAGCTATTTACATAGCATTTACATGGTGTTAGATATTGTAAGTGATCTAGGGATGATGTAAAGAATCCAAGAGGATATGGCCATTTTAAATAAGGCACTTGAGCCCCTGCAGATTTGGGTATCCATGGGGGTCCTGGAACCAGTGCCCCATGGATACCAAGGGACTACTGTATGTTAAAAAATCAGATCCATGGGGCCCACTCCAGGCCACTAAATCAGAACCTCTAAGAGTAGGGCCCAGTAATCTGCACTTTAAATTCAGCACACACCCCTCCCCTCATGAAACAGGTGAAAGATGAAAGATGTGTCTTTTGTTATTCATAACAAGCCCCTTTCAACCACACCTGGGTTTATGTTAATAATCTCATTTTTGGAAAGTCCCTAGATAACCAAGGATAGAGGTGCTGGTTGTCAGGGGAATCAACCATGGGATTAGAGGGTTGGAACTTTCAGTTCTACCCCCACTTCCTAAGAGGGAAGAAGAGGGGCTAAAGGTTGAGCTGATCACCAATGGCCGATGATTCAATCAATTATGTCTATGTAATGAAGTCTCTATAAAAACCCAAAAGGACTGGGTTCCGGGAACTTCCAGGGTGGCTAACGAGAATCCATCCAAGTGTGGGGAGGGTGGTGCACCCCAGCTGCACAGAGACAGGAGTTCCTGTGCTTGGGGCCCTTCCAAACCTCACCTTATGTAGCTCTTCATCTGGCTTTTCATTTGTATCCTTTAAAATACCCTTTGTAATAAATGGGTAAACATAAGTAATGTATTTCCCTAAATTCTGTGAGCTGCTCTAGCAAATTAATGGAACCCAAGGAGGGGGCTGAGGAACCCTGACTTACAGCACAGGTCACAGTCTGGGGCTTGTGATTGGCATCTGATGCGGGGGCAGTCTTGTGGGACTGAGCCCTTAACCTGCGGGATCTGATGCTTTCTCCAGGTAGAGAATGTCAGAATTGAATTGAGTCAGAGAACACCCACTGTGTGCTGGAGAGTTGCTTGGTGAATGGGGAAAACCCTCCCCACGAACCCGGTGTCAGAAGTGAAGTGTTGAGTGGCTTGGTAAGAGAATAAGAAACACACTTTGTCCTTTGTTTTTTTCCTATCTCTAAAGTCAAGAAATACTTAAAGATTGATGGGACATGTCAAAAAGACAGATGAGCTAACCCAAAGTGGATCCCATTTCTCAAATTTGGGACAGTTTGAGTACAGTATCAGAGAAATAATGGCAGTGACATTGATAACTCATTGAGTAAAAAAATAAAAATCTGAATTCACAGTAGTGATTAAAAAGATGGGACGGTACAGGGAAAGCTGTTTTTTTTTTTTTTTTTTTTTTTTTGAGACAGAGTCTCACTCTTTTGCCCGGGCTAGAGTGAGTGCTGTGGCGTCAGCCTAGCTCACAGCAACCTCACACTCCTGGGCTCAAGCAATCTTTCTGCCTCAGCCTCCCAAGTAGCTGGGACTACAGGCATGTGCCACCAGGCCCGGCTAGTTTTTTCTATATATTTTTAGTTGTCCGATTAATTTCTTTCTATTTTTAGTAGAGATGGGGTCTCGCTCTTGCTCAGGCTGGTCTCAAACTCCTGAGCTCAAATAATCCGCCCACCTCGGCCTCCCAGAGTGCTAGGATTACAAGCGTGAGCCACTGCGCCCGGCCAGGAAAGCTGTTTTTTTGGACAAGATGTTAACATCTACATATGGAAAGAAATACAGAGTCAGAAAATTAGTGTTTTGTAACATCATTGTAATGATGGATTCAGACAATGATCATTATTGGATGCTAAAGCCATTGGTTAAAGATTGTTGGGAAACTAGATAGATATTCAGTCTTAAAGTTTACTGATTAGTATTACTTATTTTAATATTCCGCAAAGAGAAAAGTGTGTCTTTCTGATGGGGAGAACTGGTAAATACCATCGAACCAAATGGCCAAATTTAGCATCACCTACTGTAAGACAAAGTGACATGTGCCTTCTGACGTGATGCAACAGGAAGTATGTGACCCCGCCCATCCCATGTAGCAGTATTGCCAAAATTGTCTAACCTGAATCAAATAACAGAAGACGATCACACAAATCCAGAAGGACTTTCTTCAAAACAACCAACCCGTACTCTTCAAAAACGTTACTGTTGTAAAAGATAAAGAGGAAAAAAGATGGGAAGAATGTTCTAGAATCTAGATTAACATTCTAGAATTAATGTTGTAGAATCCAGATTAAAGGAAACTAGAGACATGACAACCAAATGCACTGTATAGTCCTTGATTGGATCCTGTCTTTAAATAAAAAAAGCTATAAAACAATTCAAATGTACATCAACTGATGGATATATCCATCAGTGGTGTGGTATATCCATTATGTAATAATACAATGCAATATTATTCAGTCAGAAAAGGATATAAAATACAAATAAATGCCAAATCAAGGATGAACTCTGAAAACATTATGCTTAGAGAAAGGAGCCAGACACAAAAGAACACATATTGTATAATTTCATTTCTATGAAATTTCCAGAAAAGGCAAATCCATAGAGACAGGAAGTAGACTAGTGACTGCTAAGGGCTGAGGGGAGGTGAAAATGGGGAGTGATTCTAATGGGCCATGGTTTCTTTCTGTACGATGAAAATGTTCTGGAATTAGGTAGTGGTGATGTTTGCATAACCTTGTGAATATACTATAACAAAAACCTAAATTGTACCCTTGCAGAGAGTAAATTTTATGATATAGGAATTATATCTCAATTTTAAAAAACTATAAAGGATATTGATTGAGGCAATGGGAAAATTTGAATGTCTATTAGGTAATATGTTTTCAGTGTTAGCTGTCTTAGGCCTGGTAATGGTATTGTGGCTTTATTGGAGTATGCTCTACCTCCTAGGAAATGTTTTGGGAGTATGTAAGGACGAATTTAAGGATGGAATATTTAGGGACGAAAGGTCAGGATATTTGCATTTTTTTCAAATGTATCAGAAAAGAAAAGTATCAGTAGAAAGCAAACGTGGTAATATTTTAGTGCAGTTTACCCTTGAACAACATGAGTTTGAACTGCATGGGTCCACTTATACCCAGATTTTCTTCTGCCTCTGCCACCCCTGAGACAGCTCCTCTGCCGCCGACTCCTCAGCCTCCTCAAAGTGAAGATGATGAGGACGAAGGCCTTTATGATCACTTCCACTTAGTGAACAGCAAATATACTTTCTCTTCCATATGATTTTTCTTAATAACATTATCTTTTCTGTTGCTTACTTTATTGTAAGAATATAGTTTATAGAACATACAAAATATGTCTTAACCAACTGTTTATGTTATCAATAAGGCTTTTCCAGTCAACAGTAGGCTATCAGTAGTTAAGTCTCTGGGGATTCGAAAGTTATATGTGGATTTTCAATGGCATGGGAGTGGGCACCCCAATCTCCTGTGTTGTTCAACGGTCAACTGTAATTAAGACAGGAGTTAGGGGGGACCACTTATTGAGTGTCTGCTACACACCAGATAGGAGGAGATGGATTCCTGTGGATTATGACAAGGACATCAGGACTGTCGAGGCACAGCCCTACCTCCTTTCTGACTGAGTCCTCCACGGAGGGTGAACTGTATGCTTCCCTTCAGAACTTCTCTTGCTTCTACTAGCATCAGTGACAGAAAGGCTATTCGTCTTCTGGAAAAGCCAGTCTGTTCTCACATTTCATAAGTATAGTGGGTGCCCGGAACCATGTTGTCTGATTTTAATAGCATTGGCCGGGGGTCTCAAAGTCTCCCAGAGAGCTAGTGTTAACTTTATTAGTGAAATCGAAAGGGTGATGAGATGTAAGTTGGTTGGGGGTGGAGGCCTAAGAACAGCAAGGAAGGAGGGGTGGGCATGGGGGCCTTTGGTGGGGAAGGCAAATGGCCAGGCTGGAAACTCAATGCTTGGCCGTTGAGTTTGGGTAATAAACGGGAAAGGAAGGAACCGACGCCCCAGTCCCATTCTCAGGCTCTGAATAGTACAGTTGACCCGCGGGTGCGTCTTTGCTCAGACCCCAGCTGTGCCTGGCTAGCGGTTACAAAAGGGGTGAAGTGATGGCTTTGCTGTCCCCCTACTCACATTACCCCTCTTAACCGAGGAACCATTGTCATCTGCCCAGCCTCTTTTTTGTCTTTGTTCCATTATTTTTCTCCTCAAGGATGCTAGGAGAGAGAGAGCCTTGGAAAGCTGAACTAACTAGTGTTTACTTTTGGACAGAGACTCAGGGTCTCAGTTTGGGGCAGGGGTCGGGGGTGTGGAAATGGCTGAGTAACGGCAGCAACGACACAGGGAAGGTTTTGTGAGGCCAACCGGGGAGCGTGCGGAAGACTGAATTTCTGGTTCACCCCGACCACTGGTGCCTTCTGTTTTTAAGACAGACGTGCTTCACCCTTCCCAGCTCAGAGGCCAAAGAGAGGAACTTGAAACGCAAAGTCCCAGCCGGGGACATGAAGCTGCAAGAGCTCATTGCCTGAAAAATATTGACTGTTTCTTTTTTTAAGCTAATATTCCAAATTTCTTATGAAAGTCAACTTAGACATCCAGGACACAGGAAACAAGGCAAGAGGCTGCAGCCAGCTGCCTCAGAGGACCCGGGACACTTTCTTAATAACATCCAGATGGTTCCACAGAAATTGCTAACATCTTGAAAAAAAAAAAAAAATCAGCTGCAGGAGAAATGAGATTCAAGTGGTTTAGGAAGGACAGCCTGGAGGCGAGTCCCAAGGGACTGCGAGTGGGTCTGAAATACAAACCTCTGGGTGGGATTCCTGCTTCCTGCAGCCAGCCTGGAGGGGCGTGGGGGTGACGGTCCCGGCCTTGCTTCTGTTGGGCCCTGGGCTTGGTGAGGGAGCCTCAGCAGAACCGGCCTTCTGGTCAAGTTAATCCGCTCACTAGCCTGGTTTTGCAATAACTTTTTACATTAATATGATTTTTTTCTTTGTTTTAGAACTATCTGCTTCCCAATCTGCTGTATCTGTTAGGCTCTGCAGGCACAGGGCTTGGGGCCAACAGGTTTTGAGGGCCCATGGCAATATCTTAACCCTGAAAAAAATGACATATATCCTATACGTATAATCCTATTTGTGATATGTATCTATCTGCACAGCGAAATATTATATTTTCCAACATATGAAAAGAACCCCACAAAATTTAAATTAGTACATGTCTAGTTAAATGTCTACAATAGCTAACACCATGTCAACTCAATCAGCTCTTAGGTTTAATATTCATCACGTCTTTCTTTCATTTGAAAAGAATCTGTGCATTAGATTTTCTCCTTTCTGAGGAATTATTTTGACATCAGTGTCTTGGAACCAGATAATTATAGAAACAAAATTTAAAAATCCTTCCTGAATTGTGCTGGGGGCTGGGAACCAAGAGGCTGAGGGTTCATGAAGCCCTTGGTTCTGGTGTTCTGAGGGGTGTGCGTTTCCACCTCCCAGTTGCCTTCCCCCAAGGAAGAGGAAATGACTCGCTTGTGGAATGTAACTATTTGCACGCAGATCACTTATTTGGAACCAAAAACTGGGGAGAGGGAAGTAGGAGCCACAGATTCAGGGTTTGATCCGCCTTAAGCAAAACTTGGAGTTTTCTACTCCCCACGACACACCCCTTACCTGGGCCCTTAGAGGCATCCCGGCCTCCCACCCTGTCTGAGGGTTGCCCCCCACCACCACCACCGTGGGATTCGGCTCCTTTGTCTGACTTGGACAGCAGAAGATTAGAGCGGGGAAGCCTTCTGTGCAGTTCTACATTCTAAATCAAGAAGCATGCAAGAGTGGGGAATGAACAGCAAGAATACACACATCCTGGAGTTTTGGTCTGAAATGTCTAGGCTATGTAGTATGAAAAATCTGTGTGTAATTGAAAAAAAAAAAAAAACTAATGCAGGAACCAGAATTTTCTGCAACAAGCAAAATTACCAAAGAAAAACGAGCCAAGAGAGCCTGCCTGAACTGGTTATGGCACGTTAACCAGGTAAACTCATTAGACGGAGCCATCTCCTTCCTTAGGGAGAACATTGACATTTAAGCTTTGGCTTCTTGAGATTTTGCTGGAGGACTCTTCAGTGGAATGCAATGACTCCTTTCTTCCTCCTCAAACTGAAATCCGGGCTATTACAATTCCAAATGGACACAGAGTCCTGCCAAGTTTATAGGAAATTGGAATGACAGTGTGGGTTCCCACCACTAGGAATAGCAGAAGCTGAATGCTCAGAAAATAAGTAACATTTCCCTTGTGATTCCCAAATGGGTCTATTTTTATTTTAAAGGGTTCTGTGTTTTCATTCAGTTTTGTGAATGGAGGAATCCATATGGAATTCTCACCAACTCTTCTAAAATAAGAGCATGCAACTTCTCAGCAGTGCACTGAAATATCCACAGAGATCCAAGGGCACGTGGGAAAGAATCGTAGACATTCACTTCTGAAGACCTGTGAGAAATCAACAGGGTACCTTCTGGGTCCATGGCAAAGGACAACATCACTTGCTAAATCCATGTACAAGAGATATTGTCTTTGACAAGGTGTAGCTCATCATTTTTTTTTCTTTTTTTTAAAAATTTTTTACCTTGCCGCCCCGCCCCCGACGTAGCTCATCATTTAATAGAAGTTATAAAGTAAATGCTCTAAGATGAGCAGCCTGTATTAATTTAATATGTAATATATATTTAAAGTACAGAATTTGGGCAGTGGGGTGGGAAGAGATTCATAAGTCCCTGTGCACAAAACAGTTGTATTTTTATTGGTAATTTTTACTAAGCTTTCTTAAAAATATATATTATTAATAACTGTTAGAAATTATTTATTTATGGTATGATTCTTGTATTTCACCTTCCACCTCTACCCCTATATTCCCTCTGAAACATGAGCTGCACAAAACAGGGAGCTTACATATGTTGAGTCTATGCCGCCAGAACTAGGATCATGCCTAAGACATAGTAGGTGCTCAGTAAATGATTTTCTCCCCTTATTTATCCAACAAATAAAAATTTCCTTCTCTTTCCTTTTTTTTTTCTTAAAAGGTTAGTTATGAAGGAAGACATTACACATAGTCATACAGGTGACTGAGTTTTTGTTGTAGTTATTCCTGTTTCCTTTGCCTTATGCTATGCATTACTTGAGCAATGTGCAACATTATTCATTTTTAAAATATTTGCCCTGCACCAGGCACTGTTCTCGGGAGGAAAAATCCTGTGTCCATGGAACTGACATTCTAGTGGGAAGAGATGGGCAGGAAAAAAAATATATTTTCTGTCAAGTGGGGATAAATATTATGAAGAAAAGTAAAGCAGGCTAAAGGCGGAGGTCAGGGATGGTTTCTGGTAAGGGGCCATGGGTGAGGAGCTCAGCTTGCAGACAGCTAGAGGGGGAGCAGTCTGGTGGCATTAGTGCACAGCCTGCTTTGCAGGGCAGCAGGGGGGCTGGAGCAGAGTGAGTCACAGAAGGATGTAGGAGGGACAGTGGGAGAGGCGGGGCGGGTCACTGACGCTCGGAGGCTGGGGCAGGCTGTGGCTTTTACTGCATGTGCAATGGGGAGGCCCCTTGAGGGTCCAGAACCGAGGGATGTCGTGACTTGGCTTAGGTTCTAAAAGGCTGCTATGTGGCAAGAAGAATGGGGCGGGTAGGTTGGCAAGAGGGCAGTAGCGAGATCAGGTAGGAGGCTTTGTAGTAACCCAGGTGAGACAGATGGTACCCAGACTAGTGGAAGTGATGAGAAATGGTCAGATGCTGGATACATTTGGAAGGCAGGGCCGATAGCATTTGTGGACCGTGCGGAAGCGGGAGCCAGGGATAGCTCTGAGGCTTTCAGACCGAGCACTTTGCAGAGTCATACGCTGGCCATTTAGTGAGATGAAGCAGGCTTGGCGAGAACTCGAGTGGATTTGGGTGGTGGTATAAGTTTGAGAAGCTTTACTGAACCTGTAGGGAGAGGCCAAGTAGGCAGCTGCATATAGGAAGGTGAAGTCCTCGCCTGAGACCTTCACTGGCATGATGACCACCGATTACCCAAGGGATGGGGCCAAATGTGGGGTGCAGTGTCAAGCTACGCAGATGCTAAACCTACAGACGCCAAGTCCTCACGTTGGAACAATTCTGCATAGTCACCAGGGAAATCTACCGAGGAGCCTTTGAGATTCCACCCCTCTGAGTAATCTGCAGGGGCCTTGTTTAGTCTGTTCCTTCATGCTAATGTTCTTTTCCTTTATCTCTGTACCTTCATGCTCTTTATTGATCAAAGAACCATAAAGTTACTTGTTTTTAACAAGACAGAAGACCACAACATGGAGGTTTCACTTTAGGGTTTAAACATTTGGCTTTTTACTGCTAGCTAATGAGCCTGCAGGCTGGGAAACATAAAAGAACTCTCGTTTGTATTCCCAGCGAAGAACCATCCTGTGTCTGAGAGGACCTGGCAGTAAATGATAGCTACAGGCAGGGCAGGGAGCTTTCAGGTCCCTTCTTTGCAGAGGCTTAACGAACACCAGTCTGGTGGCTCCGAAGATTGGTGGCAGGTCAGCATGCCCAGAGAGGCTGCCACCGCCTGCTCTAAAACAGGATTTAGTCCTTCCTAACCTTGGGAATCTCTGAAGCCCCAACCCCTTTAGGATTGTTAACTCTACTATCCTTAGTCTCCAGGGATCCAGTAGAATCAGCTGGTGAAGTCCTTTTTCCGTGAACCTAAATTCGAAGCCCCCTGGGCCTTTCCCATAGCATAAATAGCAGTCTATTCCTGTGCGTATTGTCTCATTCACAGGAAATAGTCTCTGAATTACATCACAGACCAGTTCTGCTGTATTCTGTTGACGTTTATTATGGAACCATTGTGGGAATGACATGGTTCCTGTCTCCAATAGCTGGTATTTCTCATCCATTATGTTCAGGATTCTATAGCTGGAGACAGAGATAGGAGAAACCCAGGTGAGTGGAATTCCAGGATGTCTCACCATCCTTTCAATGTTAAGGTCATAGCAAAACTTTTCTCTAAACATTTCCCTAACTTCCCAGGGCTGGGTATACGGTAAAGCATGATACTTTTCCTTAACTATGCCATATGCTGAGATGATGAGACACTAAACAAATGTATCTTTGGAAAGTAGGTTAGGTGAAGAGAAGTAGGTTAGATCAGTGTTGGAGAAAACCACTAGTCATCTCCCAGTATCTGCCCTTTCCTCCTTCTGTGGTATAACATAACACCCCCAATTTTAAGCTGGGCATATAGCCACTTTGCATTAAGATTAGATTTCCCAGCTTCCCTTGCAGCTAGGTTAGCCATAAGGCTGAGTTCTGGCCAATGCAAGTAAGCAGAAATGTCTAGGAGCAGCTCCTAGAAGCCCCACTTAAGGGGTATTGTGTATACACTCTTTGCCTCCTCTTCGTGACTCCCTCCAGGCCCCTGTCTGAAATGTAGGTGTCAGCTTGGTTGAGGCTATGTGTGATGGAGCAAGAGAGAAGGAAAAGTACATCATGCCCTGTCTTCAAAGCCTTTTATATGACAGAGAAATAAACTTTTATCTTATTTATTGGAAGTTTTCTAGTCCTCAAAGCAGAACCTAATCCCGACTAATTCAACTAGCTAAATGTTCCTCCAGTTAGAGGCCTTGGTGATACGCTCCACAGTGTCATTCTCAGGGGCGGTGAACAGTAAGTACGCTTATTTCCTGCTCACAAGTCCTAGAATCTTTACCCCAAGATATCGCAAAATGTTGTCAAGATCATTCTTTACAAAAGCCTAATGCAGTGAGCATCACTTAATACCTGAATATCAAAAAGTGAAAATGATGGTTTCACGTCTAATGTGACTTCAGCTCACATGTCCCCTCAGCCACGGGGCCTTGTCCCAGCACACATTTTCCTCCATATACCATTGTCCTCCGTGTCTGTGTTTCTGTCACTTGGACTTGAGATGTAGATGAATAAAGCCAACAAAGTTTCTAAAGGCAGATGACAGAAGTACCTACCACTCCTTGAGGCTGGTTTTTATTACAGAACTAACACATGCAAAATATTCAAAACAGTTCAAAGCTGTGCACAGTAAAATGTACCCCATATCCCAGGCCCCCTGCCTAAAAGTCACTATGTCAAAAGCTTTTAGGTTATCCTTCTAGAAAGTTTCCATGTGTGTAGAGAATCCTTCTTTTAAAAAAAAGAAAAACATATATATGGAAACATGATATCTTACACATACTGCAATATACTTTGCTTTTTAAATTTAATCATAATTTTAAACATCTTTCCAAAACAGCATATATACATCGACTTCCATCTGACTGCATAGAATTCCATTGTACAGTAGATGTATAATACCATAATTTATTTAACCAGTTTCCTGTTAATAGACATTTGTTTCCAGAATTTTGCTATCATAAACATTGCTGCAACAGATTCCCTTGCACACATATCTGTGTACCGTTCACCTGTAGGAGTAATTCACAGAACTGGAGTTGCTGGGTGAAATGGTCTGTTAAGTATGTAAGTACTGCCGCTTGCATTTACACTCCCAGCAACAGGGTCAAAGCTGCTTTTTAAACTCAGATGGGAACCACAATTGGACATTAGCTTTATTATTTACTTATTACTTTTGTTATTTGGGTGTCTGTTCAAGGAGAGAATGACATCTGACTTTTTATAAGGCAAGTGAGAAGCAGGTGAGTGATCTGCTTCAATATTATACTTTATTTTGCTTAAAGTGCATTATGTGCAAAAGTTCCATTTTCATGTTGAAAAGATGCTACTGATCATTCCTATTTAAGGTGTGAGAATATTAAGTTCTGAAGAAATGAAGGAATTAGCTGAAGATCTTTGGGGAGGAAGGATAAAGGAGGGCCACTAGGCATACAAAACTCGGTCTTCTAGATCCCGGGCTCTAGAGAGGTTATTTCGCCACAAAGACAAAAGGGACCTTGAATATCCTTGGAAATAGAAAGATACCTTATGTAAGGGCTGGGAGAAGGTCCAAATTTGGGGCTCATTCAATATCCTGTGATCTCTAACTACCCATCGCTATACTTCACACTTCCCTTCTCGTCTCAGAATCTTTTAAAAACAATCTTATCCTTTTAAAATTTCAGGATCCCGAAAATCATACATACATGCATAAGTATATATATAAATAAAACAATCTTAGCATATGCCTGAGTAGTAGTGGTGGTGATGGTGGGGTTTTTTTTTTTTAAACATTATCCCAGATACTCAGCTGCTTTGGTAAATGTGTAGAACAAGATGAGAATCTTTATCTTGAATGTGTACATCTTTGTGCCCTCTTTGCATCTGCTCTGCTGATATTTTCATGCTCCCTCAAATCCTGCCTGCTGTCTGTCTATTTTATAAGAGTTCTTTGTATCAAAGGCGAGTTAGGAGAGTTGGAGAGTTTCCTCTGCACTGGCCAAAGGGCTGCCCCGGTGCCCCAGCCCCAGCCTCATTTCAGGTGGCAGGCTTGGAGAGGCTGTCTTAGAAGTACGTAGCACCCTCTCCTGGGCTAAATCCAAATGTTCTCTGTTTGTCCTGAAGTCATCTAGGACAGTAACGAGCATCTCCCATTCTCTGGCAAGCTCTGCCCCATCACTGCCCCCTCCTGGCCCCTTCGATTTTTTTTTTAACTGGCTTGTTTGCAAATCCAAAGGAGTAAGTAACATCAGAGATTCTAAGTACAGTAAGATTGGTTAGGGAGCAAGAACTTATCTGAGCACTTACTGTGTGCAGTGCAGAGGTGTAAATATAAAAAAAATTATAAAAGCTGTAGTCAGTGCAGACAGGGAAGATGGAGAATGAATGACTAAAGGCATGTGAAATACTGCTTTAAACAATTACCAAGCAGCACAACTGCTAAAGAGACACTGCATATGGCAGAACTCCCAGAGCAGTGAGGTGATAGTTACCTGGCAGTCTCTTTATGAAATGGTAGACGCTGGGGAAGGAGGGGCCCACAGGGTGAGGGTAGATCCTCACCCCTGAGAAGAAGTCTCTGGAAAGAGATGTACTGGAAAGTTCTTTGACTGAACAAGCACCTTTAGGACTCTCCTACCCCTTATTACCACCTCCTACATTCTTCTCTCTCCCTCAGGAGTCATTTGTTTGTATCAATGACATTTGCAGAAAACAAAGACATTTTAATGGAATCTTCTCAATTCTATTCAACACTCCAGTTTCTATTTCATCTGAACATTTATTCTAATGTTATTTGACTCCATCTACATGATAATGACCATAGGTGTTCATTTAATCTTATAATTCAAGGATTGTGTCTGTTTTGGTTGTTTGATTTTCAGTGCAACAATAATAAATAATGATAATAGCTGTCACTTAGGGAGTCCTTACCTGAAGCCAGGCACATGATAATTTCACATTCTTTCATCTGTTGCTCACAATTACCTGATGGGATAAGAACTATATTATCCCAGTGTTTACAGATGAGAAAATTAAGATTCAAAGCTGTTAAGAACTTGCCCAAGTTACAGAGTTGGGATCTAAACCTGGAAGTCTAGCTCTAGAGACCTTGTTCTGGTCCACTGTGTATGTTGTCTCTCTTGGCGTTCATGAGTAATTAATAAATGTGCAAATAATTCAGTGACTGAGGAAATGATGTTACCAGGTATAGTTCACTGCATAAAAATTAATGTGATTTGGGGCCTCACAGAATTGAGCTAGGAGGAAGTATAGCATTTCCAGTGTCTGGGGAGTACTTTGTTAACAGAAGAGGCTTTGAGAGCAGGCTTGGCTTCCTCTAACAAAGCACACAGCACCCACCTCCAGAGTCACAGCCAAGTCACAGCCTACTGAATGCTGACTATGTTCCAGGCAGTGGGGCATTTCAAAGCCTGGCATGTTGTTCCATTTAATCCTCACGACAACCTTACCTCACAGAGGAGGCTCAGAAAGGTAAAGCAACTTGCCCAACGTCACACAGCTAATGATGAGTGCAGTCGGGAGACTGCTCTCCTGGACTCCTCTCAGGTGCCCCCAGTGAGCTTCAGATTGTCTTATAGACCCCATGTCCCAAAGGACACACTTTCCTAATGGGAAGGGGGAAAGGCGAGGGCCGGGGTCTGCCAAGGTGTGTGCTGGGAATGCGCTTGGTTTGGTCTGGGGGCTTTGAGGAAGGGTGTCTGCTCCAGGCAAATCCACATGGGCTTAAAAGAATCGTGTAAGGCCCAGGAAAAGCCTGCAAACACGCCTGGAATCTGAAGCCTGTAAAATGTGTCCTGTCATTATCATCAGGAGCAGGAGTAGATCTTATAATGTTACAGTCCCTAACTGCTGGCCACACCATAGGCACTCAATAGATACGAAGGAACACGCGAATGAATGATGGACAAGGGGAAGGCAGCCGGTGTCTGGGTCGCAGTCTACTTAGCAACGCTTTCCTCCAGATACTGTATAAAGGAAAGGTTCTGGTTGCGCTTATGAAAAATCCCCGTAAAATATGTTTTCAAGTGGATCGGAGTGTGGGGCTCTGGAGGCTGCGCGGGGTCGAATCGCTTGCTCTGCGCCCGCTAGCTGTTTGTGGCACGTCACTGAGCTTGTCCAGGCCGCCCGTCCCCGGCAGGGCTGTCGCGAGGGAAGGCAGGCGACGCACCGGGCTGCAGAGCGCGCGGTAAACGCCAGCTCCGGAGAGAGCGACGCCGCGGTTTGCACAGCGCCGGGGGGTCGTTTCCCGCAGCATGTGAGCGTAAAATCCTCGGTCCCAAGCTGAACTCAGATGCGGAGGCACAAACACCTGGCCCCAAATATAATTTCCTCTCGCAGCTCATTGCGGCCCTGAGGAAATCGCCGGGGGAGGCCCGGAAGCGCGGCGGCAGCCCCGTAATTTCCAGAGCCCTCCCCTACCCTGACACGTAATTGTCAGATTGCTTTACGAGAGCAGCTTCCTGCCCCCTTCCCGCCTGGCTTCCAAACGCGCTGGTTCCGAGGAAGCCTCTCTCCTCCTCCTCCTCGCCCTTAATCGCTGCTTTCCTGCCCGCCCCCGCCCCGAGGCCGGGGCGATTTCCTAAATCACCGGGAATTGGCTCCCAGCGCCGGCGCCCCGGGTGGGCTCCGAGAGCGCGCACTTGTGACCCGGAGGTCAGAGATGCCTCCTTCCCGTTTGATGTCTGGCCCAGGGGGCCTTCCCTCGCCCACCCGCCTCCCCTTCCCTCCGGAGCTGATTTTGCTCCCAGCGTCAGGAAGAGGTTAGAGCCCGGAGTCCTGCCGCCCTCCTTGTGCAGGCCTGGGTCCTGCCTCAGTTTCCCCACCCTTTATCCCCTTCCACACCCAAACGGGGGCAGTTTCAGAATATTCCCTTCCTCGTGGGCATTTCCCTCTCTCTCCAAAGGCAGACTCTTAGGAGGAAGTGGTGAGTCCTAACGTTTAGCTTAATTTTCCCCATCTGAGGACTTTCTGAGGAAGCAGCATGGGGCTTTTTATATCTTAACTGTATGTATATTTTTATTACTAAAGAAACACACAATCACGGTAAAAATTTCAAACAGAATGGTTTCCAGACAGAACCACAGTTAGCAGCGTTTTGTGTGTATCCTTCCAGAAATGTTCCTTGCACGTGCAAGCATACGAATGTGTCTTTTTTTTTTTATACAAATGGGAGCATATTGGACGTCTTGTTTTACAACTTGCTATTTTTCATTTAGCACATTCTGGATGTTTTCCATTTCAGTAAATGTAGATTTACTCGCTTAAAAAAAATGCTACATAGTATTCTATTGTGTGACTATACTAATGTATTTAGCCCGCTTCCTATTAATGAATATGTAGGTTATTTTTGATTTATGAAAAACAATGCTACAATAAGTATCCTAAATCTCTACCTATATCCTATATTTTTGGAATAATTTCCACTTAGAGGTTTTTTGGGGGGGAGGGATTGTTTTTTGTTTTTTGGATTAAAGGGTCTGGGAAGTTAAAATTTTGAAAGACGTTCAAATTCTTCCTCAGAAAGGTTATGCCGTGGCACGCCTGGGTAGTTCCAGCTATTTTGGAGGCTGAGGCGGAAGGATCTGCCCAGCAGTTCAAGGCCAGCCTGGGCTACATAGCGAGAACCCATCTTTAAGACAAACAAACAAAAAGATTATGCCAGTTTAACTCCAGTAATAGTATGTGATAGTAATACCTGGCTTCACATACCATCACTAATACAAGCACCATAAAACTTTTAAACTTTTGCTGATCCTAAAATAAATTTTATTATTTATATTTCCTTGAGAGTGGGCTTCCAAACTTACTCCCAAATAACGATTGTATTTTTTGTGAATTTCCTGCTTATGTAAACTTGACCATTTTTCTATTTTTTATCTATCATCTATATATTTTTTGTTTTTGACAGGGTCTTGCTTTATTGCCCCGGCTTGAGTGCATTGGCTCATCACAGCTCACTGTAACCTGGAACTCCTGGGCTGAAGCGATCCTCATGCCTTAGCCTCCCCAGAAGCTGGGACTATGGGTACTGCCATGACCCCTGGCTAATTTTTCTATTGTTTTGTAGAGAGAGATCTCACTATGATGCTCAGGCTGATCTTGAACTCCTGGGCTCAAGCGATCTTCTCGCCTCAGCTTCCCAAAGTGCTGGGATTATAGGTATGAGCCACGCACCCAGCCTATTATATTATTTATCTGCATCTTACTGATTTGAAGCTCTCTTCATATATTCGAGAAAATAACTTTTTTCTGTCATAAGTATTATCAGTAATTCCCAACTTTATCACTTGTCATTTAGTTTTATGATATTTTTTTTCCATGCAATTTTTTTTGATTTTGAGAAACAGGATCTCACTATATTGCCCAGGCTGGACTCGAGCTCCTGGACCCTTGCAGTCCTCCTGCCTTAGCCTCCTGAGTAGCTGGGACTACAAGCATGTGCCACTGTACCTGACTCCCATGTAATATTTGAAAAATTATTTTAATAGCAAATTTATTAATTTTTTTCCTTTTTTTGCTTCTGAACATGATTAGAAATCCTTCCATAAACTTAAAAAAAATAACCTATGATTTCTTTTATATTTTTTACATTTAAAACTTTAACTAAAATTTTGAGGGAAGAATAAATCATACAGTAGAGGTCAAATTTTATTTTATTTTCACCTGCCTAATCAGTTGTTCTCATACTATTCATTAACTAATGTATCTTGGTACTTTTAAAAATAAAATGTCTTAGTATAAGGAAAATACTTATTTCATAAGGATAGCTTTCCCAATATATGAAGCTCTTTTTTTGTTCGTTTTTTTGTTTTTTTGAGACAGAGTCTTCCCCTGTCACCCAGGCTAGAGTGCCATGGCATCAGCCCATCTCACAGCAACCTCGAACTCCTGGGCTCAAGCGATCCTCCTGCCTCAGCCTCCCAAGTAGCTGGGACTACAGGCGCTCACCACCACACCCGGCTAATTTTTTCTATTTTTAGTAGAGATGGGGTCTTGCTTTTGCTCAAGCTGGTCTCGAACTCCTGACCTCAAGCAATCCTCAGCCTCCCAGAGTGCTAGGATTACAGGTGTGAGCCACCGTGCCTGGCCTTATGAAGCTCTTTAGAGAAGAAAATAATTTGATCCTTAACCGACTTTAAAGATGCTGAGACCCGTCTTCCAGAAAGCACAAATTCATTGTTAGTGTTTGACTGGTCTTTATGAGATGAGTGAATCCTAAGATGGATTCCAGAGGTTGTGTTTTCCACTCATTCACTCAGTAAGCACTCATTGCTACCATGTGCAGTGGTGTACAGGATCACAGAAATGGTATATACAGTTTTTGCCCTCAGAAAGTATATAATCCAGTAGGGCAATGTCAGATCTTTCATTTTGTGGAAAGGTGTGTGTGTTTACAACTCATTAATGTACTGTGTGTTCCTAGGGATTTGAAAATGTAAGGAAAGGAGATTGAAATGTGTGTAATTGATTCTTTGAGGAACTAAACCATCGAATAGTTGAAAGTTGGAATAGGACATTAGAAAATATTGTAAGGTACCCACACTCTGCGTGTTTTCCTGTGTTTTCATCTGTCTGAGAAACAAAGTCCTTTCTGGAGAGAGCCCCCTCAGATCTAGAATTTCAGAGTTGGGAGGTAGGAAGGAGAATAACTGTTAGTCGTCATATCCATTTGACTGAAATAAAGCTCTGGGTTTTACCCATGGTTACTATGAAGTAGCAAAGGTAAAATTTTATCCAACTTTTTCTGCTCAAGCGTTATGGTGGGCACTGTTAGTTGCCTACCCGACAGCTACCCCCATCCCCACCCCTTTGCTTGCTAGGAACACTGATTTGGTATGGGGTGAGAATGCCCAGCCTAAGACAGTCTTGCCTGTGCATATCCTTTCCGCAGTCCTCACTTTACAGACCCCTTTGCAGCTAGCAGGCTGTATTCGTGTGCAAGGGCTGCCATAACAAAATACTAGACTGGGCGGCTTAAACAACGGAAATTTATTTTCTCGTAGTTCTGGAGGTTAGAAGTCCAAGATCAAGGTGTTGGCAGCATTGGTTTCTCATGAGGTGTCTCTCCTGGGCACGCAGACGGCTACCTTCTCCCCATATCCTCATGTGGTCTCTCTCGCGTGTGCGCATATCCCTGGTGTCTCTCTGTGTGTCCAAATTTCCCTTATAAGGACATCTGCCAGACTGGATTAGCACCCACCCGAATGGCCTCATTTGAACCTCTTTTAAGGCCCTGTCTCCAAATGCACCCTCATTCTGAGGTGCTGGAGGTTAGGGCTTCAGCATATGAATTTGCACGGGGCCACCATTCAGCCCTAACAGGAACCAAACCTGGTCTGGCCATCGAGACCGGAGGAGAAAGCAACTAGGTGCCACTGGACGGGGCTTTTTCCTCAGATCAATAGGTCCTTGTGAGGAAAAAGTTTTTACCTCCCTGCCTGCCTTTCCAGCTTGGGACGCTGACACTTCTAACTAACGGGGAACTTCATTACTTCTTCACTGGACTGGACTGCCCGCCAGGGAGAGCGTGGCTCATCTGTCTCGGTTAATTTTAAAACGTAGGGAAGCTGCTTAGACCTCCCCAGCTTCCCTCGGCAGCCTGCTTAGGCCTCTTCAGCCACGAATTCATCCTGAACCTTCCTGAGCCCTGTTACCTTTTCTGTTCCTGCCAATTCCCCAGGTAGAGAGTTTCAGGAGTTCACTTCCTGCTAAGTGTGGCTTTTGTTTCCTTCTAAAATTACTCCTAAAAAGTTCTAAGAGCTGTCGGGGTTTTCATGTTCAAGGATTTGATGAACAAATCTATGTTCTCTCTATGCATGAACTCTGATTTTTGTAGACCTTAAACATACGCCTCCTTACTCTGAACATGAGAACTAGAGATTCGGGGTACCAAGAGGGATGTGATTATCACTTTAGAGTCTTCTCTATAGTTTTACTGTGTCTGATAATTACTTTTATCATTTATAACATGAATACAAATTGTAAAAACCTAACAGAGGGGAAGGGGGAAAGAGAGCCCATCTCTAAGTCTTCCTCTATCTAAATGAGAGCCCTGAGAATTGACTCCTACGTTAGATGCTTTTATATCTTTGAGTTGCCTCTCAAGGAAATGTTTCCCTCATCTTCTGAGGGGAAGAAATGGCAGAATGACAGGTGCTATGGCACAGCAAGGACGAAACAGCCTCTGAAGTTATTTTCTCTAGGTCTGCATTCTGCCTCTGTCCCTCCTAAGCTCTGTGACCTTTGGCCAGTTGCCTAACCTCTCTGAGCTTCACTTCTCTCATTTTAGACATGGGAAGGAAACCGGTGCGTGTCATAGAGTTGTTGAGACGTCTCACTATCGAATGGTGGCCCAGCACTTGGCTCAGAACCTAGTGTACCATAAACACTTGCCAAGTGTCTATATCTGTTGTTGCTATTAGGTTTTTATGCTGTGCCATCATCATGGACTTTATTTTTCATATTTTCCTTTTTAGCTTTTTATTTTAGGACAATTTTAGTTTTAAAGAAAAGTTGCAAAGATCATACAGTGCTTTCACATACCTCTCGCTCGATCTCCCCAATTGTTTTACATTGCCATGGTACGTTTATCAAAACCAAGAAATTAAGAGACATTGGTGTGTTATTATTAACTAAACTCTAGAATCCAATGCAGGGTACCATGCTGCATTGAGTTGGCATGCCTCCCCAGGCTCCTCTGGTCTGAGAGTTGTTCCGTCTTTCCTTGTTTTTCATGACCTTAGTAGTCGTAAGGAGCAAGTGGAAGTAGAAAGTACATACCACTTCCCACAGCCCATGCCTTTTCTGTTCCAGAGACTTCTGAGGCCACAGACAAGAGCAGAGAACATTGATTAAAGGAAGCAGACTGCAGTCTCTAAGCATTGAACCATCTCAACAACTATGTGGCATGCCTACTAATTCCAGCCCCATGTCTTAGGTGAGAGAACTGAAGCTTAGAGAGGTTAGGTGACTTCCCCTCCGAGGGTGTCCATCTGCCTTCTAGGAGACCCTTGTAGATGGCTCCATTTGCAAATTTGTCAATGGAGGGTAGAATGGGAGTATGTGGGAAGAGTGGAGTGTCTTGGGGGAAACTTTGATATATTTATTCGTGGTAAGCTTGGGGACTGGTGAGTCTTGATGCTCATTTCTGTTGGGTCCTGGAAACCTCAGAAGCTCTCCCATCAACCTTGGTCCTTAATGGTCCCCCTTGGCTCTGTTGGATAGCCCTGCAGTTACCCCTTCAAGTTCCAGGTGCGTGGGATGGGGGAGGGGAGAATTCACCTCTAAATGAAGGAGAAAGTCTTCAGTTAAGCAGAGATGCAGTCTTGCACACTAATACCTTCTGGGGCTTAGGACTTTTCCATTCACGGTCAAGTTCAAACAGCCTAAAGGACATCTGAGGCCCATTAAGTCCAGATTTACATTCTTCTCCAACAAATGGCAGTACTTCAGAAAGTTTATTTATTTAACATAGAGTACAATTTTTAAAAAGTTTTGGCCCCTAGAGTACAGGAGTTTATATGACTTCATGCCCCTCTTTCTGGGATAGAATAAACAAAACCGGGAAATGGCAAAGACTATAGGGTTTTTCTTCCCTTCCCATGGATGCCTAGTCTTTTTTGTTTATAATATTGTTGGGTGAAACTCCTATGTAGAAAAACAAAAAAGAAAGATTGTTTTCTCTTGAACAGAATTTTTTTGTGTTCATATTTCTGGAAGCTGATTAGTATTGGAAAATCTAACTTCCTCTTTATCACTTTTCAGTTAACTTTATACTTAAAAGTTGAGAAATTAATTTTATTGCCCATATATGTGAAGTCTTGGGAACAGTCTTGAATTTGGTGGAAGTGAAGAATGTAAAACTATTCCTTGTGCGAGTGTGTGTTCTTGAACTGTCCTCCATAGGGCTCCGTCATAACCTGCAGGAGTGACTGGTCCCAGCAGAGCTTTTAAGTTCTTGGCCACTTTGCCACTTTGGGCCAGGGAGTAGGTGTCAAGATAGAGGGCATGGGCCAGGGAAGGGTGGGAAGATTAGTCAGAGGAACAGAGACATCACCTGTAAATAACAAATCATGATTACAGTATTTAAAAGAGAAGCAGGTCTTGGTATTAAATGTCTCAAAATGCTGCACAACTCTCAGTCGTTGATGTGAATAATTTGTAGAAAAAGTCAATGCTTGACTAAAGATTTTTTTTTCTCAATGTATCAATAATTCAATGTGAGAAAATTCTAAGGAATTATCACTCTTGGGCTGTACTAGAGTTACATGGTATTAAATATTGCTAGAAATAAGTGGGCCCTGGTAGGAGTTTGGAATTTTTTTTAGTTGTTGTTGCAATTATATTCCCTGCATTGGGATTTGATCTGTCTGGAACCAAAAGTTCCTACCAACAGCTTTGTTAAAAATTCATCTGTTGAAGATTTTAACTTCCGCTTAATGTTATTCTTGGGCACAACATGAAACATTGTCTAGCTCTCATTTCAGAGGTGAAGGACACAGATCAAGAGTCTCATAGTGAAGTCATATAGCCAAGGGGTCCGGAGGATGAGCCAGGATTGCTCTTGGAATAAACAGTCCAGGGCAGGAGCGGTGTGCAGAGGTAATGCGGGCCCGGTGTAAAAAGTGGGCAGCCTGCAGGCACGGCCTGATGTTGACGTGACCCCTCACTGCCCACACCCCCCATGAGGTGCCAGGCAAGCATGCCAAAGAGGCCCCACCCTTTAGCTTCCTTCCTCTGTGCCTCACAGTCCTGCTTTCATGCGGCTTCCTCATGTCTTTCATCGTGATTCTGACACCCACCCTGGCAACATACTATCTCTGAGAGTCGTTGAAAAGGCAGCACCTTTGGAGAATGTGCCAAGGGAGGGCGAGGATGGCCCCACCTCCCATCCCTCTCCTGGTGGCTCCTTTCCCTGAATAAGCCTGTTTAATGAGTCAAGAATATTCCATTCACCAAATGGGTGCAGCCGCCAATAGGAATATTCCAAAGAAAATAAATGAAAACTTGTCTACTTTGCACTGTTTCGATGGGCAGCCTCTTTTTAAAGTAATGGTGCCTGATCTGTCCCTTCTCAGGTTGTAGTTTATTAGGACGAACTTATCCTGAGAGGCCTGGAAATGTTTTCCTGCAGTGAAAATTCGCAGCTCAAATTTTACAGTACTCGACACTCCCCTCTCCCCAGAGCCTGAGACACTGCTTGGTAAGAAGGGAAACATTAAGGAGATATGTGAATGCTTTGGAGCCATTGGCTTGCAATCTAAACACTGAATGTAATTACAGCAAAGCAATATTATTATTTCAAAATGTCACCCATTGAGCTGACCTTGTATAAATGCTCTTATATCACTTTAAGTGACAAGTCCATGTCAAATGAGTTTGAGAAGTGAAGAAAACTCCAACAACATCAAATCACCAAGGTCAATCTTTTTCTCCACTTAAGCAAACATGGTATTCTCCCGGGAGAAACTGAGAGCTCCGCAGGACAGAAATCCGACCTACCACTGGCTCCCTTGTTCTGGATCTCACAGACGGAAATCAAGGTGTTGGCAAGTCTGAGTTCCTTTCTGCAGGCTCAGGGGAAGAGTCCACTTCCAAGCTCATTCAGGTTGTTGGCAGAATGCGGTTCCTTGTGGTTGCAGGACTGAGGTCTCCGTTTCCTTGCTGGCTGTCACCAGGGAGCCATGCTTAGCTCTTCGTGGCTTCTTGTGAGAAAGACTTGCCAAGGAGAAAATAAAGGCCATTAGAACTTGAAGAAGGGACCTCAACCCTTGTGAGCCTTGAAGCCTGAGCTCTCAGAGACCGTCAGGGGACATCAGGCTCATGGATTTTTGATACAGTGTCCTCTGGTCAGTTATGGGTATTCAGGGTTCTCATGGGCTGGGTTAAATTATTTTATGCTGTTCTTAATGTTGTCACCTTCCTCCCAAGATTCCTCTGAGACCACTTCCAGAGAATCCTTGGTATTGGAAGCAAATTTTCATCTGGGTGATTAGAATTCTTTGGACCAACTCCACTGAACACCGTGGCCTTTTAAAGATTAGGGGTCCCCATTAGACATGCTTGGTTTCAGATTTTTAAAAAAAATCAATTTTATTGAGCTGTAGTTTACATGCAGTAAAGTGTACTCATTTAAAGCTCCATTTTGTTATGTTTTGAAAAAGTTATTTGTGTAACACCATCACAATCAAGATATACAGTTCCATCACCCCAAAAAGTTTCCCATCCCAGTCAGTCCTCACCCCTCCTTCCTTCCCACCTCTCCCCCCAGCGACCACTGATTTGCTTTCTGTCACTATACATCGTTTTGTCTAGAGTTTCACATGAATGGAATCCTATCTATATACACATACTTTTTTGACTCGTTTCTTTTACTCATTGTAATGTTTTTGAATTTCATCCATGTTGCTATGGAGATCAGAAGATTGTTCCTCTTTATGGCTGAGTAGTTTTCTATTATGTGAATATGCCACAGTTATTTTTTTTTCTGTATTTCTAGAATAAATTTGCTAGTATTTGGTTAAGGATTTTTGCATTTATGTTAATGAACAGTATTGGTCTATAGTTTTCTTTTAAGATCTTTGTCTGGTTTTGCTATCAGATCAGTACTAGCCACACAAATTGAGTTGGGAAATATTTTGAATATTTATTGCTATTTCCAGGTGGTTTTTCTTGGCCATCTGTTGGGCACTACTTCCCCAAGAGGCCCAGAGATGTCCTTCAAAGAGCTTTTTTACAGGTCCGGGGAGGGTGCAGAAGGCCCTGGCACTGCTCCCAAGGTTTTGTGGTTTAACAGCTATTCTCCATCCTGTTCGGTGTGTAGCATGCCAGTAGGGCACAGATGTTCAAACACTATACACAGGAATTCTAAAACCCTGACCTTCCAAAGAATTCCAGCCACTCTCTTGAGTCTGGCTGCTTCTGCTTCTTTGGCACAAAGAAGCGGCCTCCATCCTTCCCTCTGGGATGATCCAATATAATCCCCCTAAACCGAAAACGCAGTTACTTCTAAGAGTAGGGGTGAGAGAGAGGAAGGGGAAGAAGAGTGGGTGGTGAGAGGGGTAGGGTGCTCAGACCTTTAAAAAACAAATTTGGGCTTTGCCTGAGAGTGGACCGGGGCAAGGAGACAATTTAATATTCCTTGGTAAGTACCCAGAAGCAAAAATTCAAGAAAAAACTTAGTTTTTACCTTAAACACACTCTATAAGGTAAGCCAAGGAAATTTTAGACCCATACATAAACTTCTAGAAAAGGAATCTTACACATCATATAATGTCTCCCTCAACCATTTATCTTTTACAAATGTGGAGACTGTCCCTTATCTCCACCTCTCAGAGATAGCCAAAGATGTTGGAAAACCACTGTTTTATGAGGTTTTGGGGGCCTCAAGCAAATAAAATTCCTGCCGGTCTGGGCTGATTCCCCAGCTACCCTGAGTCGGCATGCGGGTCAGGCTCTCGGAGTTCTTGTTAGCAAAATCAGGACGAAGAAACACGTGATAATGACTTCCAGCCCAGGACTGAGTCTGCCGCATCATGTTATGGGATTGCCATGATGTTCAAGTGCCTTTTTTTAATTGGTGTTTTTGGCTAAATATTACAGCAGGAATAACCATCATCAATACATATGCTCTGATTTTTATCGTGTGAATGCGTGTATATATACACACACATATCAGTTATGGTTATATGATTTAGGCATTGGTGTATTGGAGGTGTGATATATGACACTTTGCCAGCCCGCTTTCCTGTGTTGTTTGGGAGACTCGCCACGGGCTTCTGAAGGGGCCGGAACCAAGGCACTTGAACCGTGGCCACTCACAGACACTCAAGGACGTCTGTCTGCAGTACCAGATAACTTCATTGGAAACCAGGCGTGTGCCTTAGATAGGGAATCAGAACTGAGCGGAACATTGGCAAGTACAAAGTGTTTGCTTTGTTAGAGGAGTTGGGGTTTGACCTTGAATACGGCAAAGCATTTGGAGGAAAGGAACCAAGATGGTGCTGGCAGGCCACATAGTTGATGGCCAGTGAGGAATGAAACTTAAGATGCAGGGAAGCTCTCGAGGCCTCGTTTTTAAAAGTGGTAGCTTGGGAGACTGAAGCGGACATAAGATGAGCTGTCAAGTCACCAAGTTCGGGTTCAGCCTCTGCTACAAAATAGTTTTGTGGCCTTGGGCTGTTTATTTACTCTCTCTGGACCGTCGCGTCTTCATTTATAAGAGGAAAGTTAGAGAGGTCAGTGATTGCTCCTTACCTGCAATCACTGTGGCGGCGCAGGCGCAGGTGCATTCAAGTTTTGGCTTCACCCGTAACCCACTGTCATGGCCGAGGAAGGCATTGTTGCCGGAAGCGTAATCGACGTTAATACTGCTTTACAAGAGGTGCTGAAGGCTGCCTTCCTCCGCGACAGCCTAACAAAGCCTTAGACCAGCACCAGGTTCATCTTTGTGTGCTTCCATCCAACTGTGGTGAGCCTGTGTATGTAATTGATGGGGACCCTTTGTGTTGAACACCAAACCAACCTAGTTAAGATCAATGACAACAAGGAACTAGGGGAACGGGTAGGCCTCTGTGAAACTGATGGAGGGAAGACCCGGTAAAGTGGTTGGTTGCCGTCGTGTATTAGTTAAGGACTATGGCAAAGAATCTCAGGCCAAGGACGCCATTGAAGACTTTTTTAATTGTGAGAAATGAACAAATAAAAAGTTTGGCTTGCAGGGGAGAAAAAAAGTTGGTGATTAAGTTATGTCTAGGTTTCAAGTCCTAAAACTGTATTTGAGGAAATAGTCGTTCTTTGTTTCTATTTGCTTATTTGTTTTATAACGTTCTCTATAAAACTGCCAGCCTGGTCTGAGATGTTGTAAGTGGAAACAGAGAAAGGGAATTTTGTCTGTGCTTCAACTAGAGGCAGTGATCAGACTCGGCTGGAAACCTCAAAGAAGGGAGCAGAAATTCAGGGGGAAAGAATCCAAGACTGCCGAACATTCATTTCTTCTAGAAGAGCGTTCTCTCATTCTTTAGAAGATTTTGAGTTGTATTTAACTGCATAGAGACTTTGCTAAAGGAAGCTGTAGAAGCCCGATATCCTGAAGACTTAAGCAAATTCTGCAAATTTCCTAACTTTCTTTATCTTGTAAACAATAATAGGTCTTATAAACAATTATAGTGAGCATAAATATTGAATGCTCTTGGAGTCCATGGTGAATTGTTTGACCAACCCCCCAACTTTCAAAGAAATACTTCCTGTCTTCTGGAAGCAGCTCCCCATCACCCCGAGCCTCACCTCCCCATGCCTGTCTACCTAGCCTCAGGGGTGAGCGGGCACATTTATACACATTGTCACCCTCCTGCCTCCTTTCTAGATATCTCTTCATCCTGAGACTGAGAAAGGATCAAAGGAACCATTTTGGAATAATTTTTGCTACAAAGCTCAGGATTTTCATGAGTAAATACAGGAAGAGGATCAGATTTGGGGCTGAGGAAGGGAAAGCAGATGCCTTTTTGCAGGTTATGCACGTGTCCATGTCCAGCGGGTATTGAACATACTGACCCACAGCTCCCAAAGGAAGCTGCAGACACAGGTTGGGAGTAACTAGGGAACAGACTCCCCTTGAAGAAATGAGAACAGCTGCTGCTACTCACGGAGAGCAGAGAGACCAAAAACATACCCTTACATGAAAGAAGAGGAGGAAAAGCCAACCAAAAGTTATGGCAAAAGATGGTGGGGATTGCGGGTCAGGCCTGCGTTACTCCTCTGCTCTCTGAGAAAACAGCCCCTGCTTCATACACATGTTCTCTGTTTCGCAAATCGCTGGCTTTCAGCATTTTTTGTCTAGGATGCCAATATTTCAGGATTCATCAGAGTTCCTGCTTATCTGGTGATTTGTCCAGAGGCACCATTAATTCCTAACTGGGTGAGATAAGACATCTGGCCTGCTGTGTCTGCCATGTTTAGCATCTCTTCCATTCTGTTCCAGAAATACCTGGGAGGACCTTTTGGGAGGGATCCAAGTGACTGGGTAGAAATAAGAAAGTAAGTAAGAGTTAGAATCCATCTTTTGCCTTCTCGATTTCTTATTTTGATTGAAAAAATGGGCTCTGTAACTTTCTTCTTATAGGAGACCAAGAAAAGAAGGGATGCTGGTTCTATGGGGAAGTGAGAATGTCACAGACTCACATAAAACCTAGAGTCGCGGATCCTGCCCCTGAAACCACTCGAGACCATCCTGCAAGTCATTTTCAGCAGGAGTGAGACTGAGTTAGATTCCTTCTTGCTTGAATACAGCCCAGTTTCCTCTTCTCGTTTTCCTGGTAGCAGAGACAGAGTCAAAAAAAAATATTGCTTTGGTTGGGTGAATATTTTTATGTTTCAGTTCAGCAGTCATAGAAAATAAGCCGTCGTGGTTTCAGTTTGAACTGTATCCCTGAGGTTTATTTATGTTTTTAAAACATCAGTCTAGTTTTGTAGTTGAGTAAAAAAAGGAATACTTGGGCTGCGTTCAACATTCACAAAAGGTGCAGGTTTTGGGTCGCGGTATGGTTCAAATCCCTAGCTATTTATTCTTCTCTGTCTTCTTCAGCGAGGAGTTGAGGAAACATCTTCCCCTTTACTAGAAAGGCCTATGAAAAATGGATTACTTATTATTCCTCCTGTATCTTCCTCTGGGGAAAGGCTCAAATATTCCTAAATTTAGAAAAGTCTAAGTAGATCTTCCTCTCCTTGTCATGTCCTTCCTGTTGTGTTCGTGATCTGGCATAACTCTTGTGGTCATACGGGGGGTTGTTTTTTAGGCAGAGTGTTGCTGTTTCTTTTTCTGCTTGAGCATTAAGGTAGATCCTACATAGTAATTCCTGAGCCTTCTGCCCTCAACAGAGGACCAGTGACGAGGTTAATGAGGTGTCGGAAGATGGCAAACCCAGCTCCAGTGTTACGCTTTCCAGCTTTTTAATTAGGAGTCCTGGTGAATGGCTTGCTTGTAAAATAGCTCTGGCTGGGTGACACCCCCGCCCAGCACGGAGAGGTGAGGAAGCGCATGGTGAGATAAAACAGGGCAGTCAATCTCTGGTTTCTCCCAAGTTTGTCCAGCTCACATCCAGGGCCTAGAGCTGCCTGGAGCTGCCGTAAATAATGTCCCAGGGGCTTCCAGAGGCTTCCAAAGGCCAGAGCTGCCAGTGCAGCATGAATTACCACGGAAACATGAGATAGCTGGGAGCTTTCTCTTACCGTTTTTCTCCTGCAGACCTTTGGGTTGGATCCAGAGTCTTCCACAGTTTTTTTTTTTGTGTGTGTGTGTGTTTGTTAGGTAGAGGGAGCCTATTTGGGCTTTCATGGGACTGGCTGCTTCCAGGTGCTCGTAGTCATGAAAACGCAAGGTTTTCAGGGGCTGTCATCATGAGACAACCAAGGAGCCGTGTACTTCAAGAATATGCATTTTGCCAAGGTTGTGCCTCAGAAGGAGGACTCTGGGTGCCCCCTTACTGTGTCGCGGTAGATGTGCGTGAATATTTTCCAGGAATCTGGGGACCTTTTCCTTGGGACACAGTCACATTTCTTTTTCCCAAGTGAAAACCGTTTTGTCCAGGAAAGACATCAAGGCTAGAAAGACAAACAGTGTCACTCTATGTGGATGGATGAGGTGCAGGGAAAAGAATCCCTTCTAGGAATAGAAATATGGGCCTTCGTTATAATTCTGCAAGACGTGTTTTTCGGACCGATCTTTGGACAGTTTTAAGAGAGGAACCTGTGGGACCTCAGAGGCCTTGAGAGAGGAAGCAGTTATCAGAGGTTACAGGAACAGTGATGGCAATTAGTTCTATTTCTCCTTCTATCCAACTTTTAAAAAAAATTGACTTTAAAAAATTTTGGTTAATATTTCTCTGAATTTTAACGTTTGTATAGATTCACGTAACCACTAGCACACTCAGGGTTCAGAAGGTCCATCGCCCACCCCCAAAACCTCCCTTGTGCTGTCATTATAAGCACATTTTCCCTCCGCCCCAACCCCTGGAAACCACTGATCTGTTTCTCTCCTTATGGTTTTGTCTTTTCGAGTGTCATATAAATGAAATCATATAGTATGGCACCTTTTTGAGACTGGCTTCTTCCACTCACCATAATGTCCTTGCACTTAATCCAAGTTGCGTGTACCAATAGTTTCTTCCATTTTGTTCCAACATACAGATGTACCAGTTTCTTTATACATTTATCCATCAAGGGACATTTGGATTGATTTGAGTCTCTCATTAAAAAAAAATTGTGTTAAAAGAGCATATCACGTAAAGTTTGCCCCTTTATTTTTAAGTGCACAATTCAGCGGTACTAATTACATTCACACTGTTGTGCATCCGTCACCATCTGTTTCCAGACCTTTCTCATCACCCCAATCAGAAGCTGTGCAGCCGTTAAGCAGTAACTCTCTGTTCCTTTCGGCCCCTGGCAACCTCTGATCTGCTTTCTGTCCTGTGAATTTACCTGTTCTAGCTCTCTCATATAAATGGAATCATACAGTGTTTGTCCCTCTGTGTCTGGCTTATTTCTCGTAGAATAATGTTTTCAAGGTTCATCCGTGTTGTAGCATGTATCAGTGCTTCTTCATTCCTTTTTATGGCTAAATAATATCCCATTATGTGTATATAACACATTTCTTTATCCACTCACCTATCAGTGACACTTGGGTTGTTTTCACCTTCTGACTACTGTGAATAATGCTGCTATGCACATTGGCAGGTAAGTATTAGTGTGAGTCCCTGCTTTCAATTCTTTTGCCACCCCTACTTTTAAATTTAAACTGGTGGAGGAGGGGAGATTCCCAGTTCTAAGAATCGGGTGTTTTGTCTAGTCATTGTTCTTTGCATTTAGTGTTTTTAAGGGATTTGAGGTATTTAACCAATTTTTTCTTCATTAGTGTCCTCAGTATCCTGAGAGGAGGAGGAAGGGGGTCATAGTTTGGTTAGGGGGCAGGTGTACTTCCTCAGGTCGTGGTGTGAAGGTTCGCGTGGGTCTGGAAGTGGTCTTTGATGAGTATCTCATGTGATCTTCTTTGTCTGGCCTTTGCTTTATTTCACTGCAGAGTTTGCCAGGCCATTAGGAGAGGGCTTGAGGATGGGGGCCAAAGTCCCAAATGGGAAGTAACTTTCACACTCTGTAGGATCTTCTTTAATTTGTAGACTATGTCTGAACCTACCCAGATGCAGATAGCTCAGCTAATTCCTCACCCGTTTAGAATAATTGGCAGTAGGGTCCGTTTGAACTATAAAACATTTGGAGAATAGATTATGATTACCTTCAGGATGTACCTTTGTGATGAAGAACTTAATAGATTTTTCTTTAATTAAGCGATAGCTAGAATTTATTCTTAAATAGCTGCGTTTATATACAGTAGGGGCTAAAGTCATTAAAAAGTAGTTGTATTTTTAAGTAGTACAAAGTTTCTCCTCCAATGTTGCTAGTTGGCCTATTAGATTTTCCTTGATATGCATTGTAAAGGTGGAAGTTCAGCCCAGCCTTTCTTATCATAAATTTCCATCTCATAAAGACTAAAATTATAAGGTTATTATTCTGCACAGCTAGGCTTGCCCTCTTTGTAGACTAAATATATAGTGGGTTTTAAAAAAAATGTTTGTAAGTGTTCTTTTGCCCCTAAAGTGTTAACAAACTGTCCCTTTTACCCACCCCCTGCCATGGGCTTCCACCAAGCCCAAGAGTCTCACCCTGAGTGGTTCCTTTGGCTTAAAACCCTTCATTTCTAGGAAGCTGTTAAATCTAAGCATGAGGTGTGTGTGTGTTTGTGTGTGTAATACCAGGATTTCTCAAACTAGAGTCCACAGACGGTTCTGTAATGGGGGGGTGTGTGTGTGTATATTTCTGTTTAAGGGAGGATCTTTCAAAAAGACTGTGAATCTATTCCGAAGCACGTGGGAGATTACCTGGTGACTCAGTCTGGCCATGCTCTTTAGGTTCCCAGGTTTGCATGGAAATTTATGCTCACACGGGGACCAAGGGGGGGGCCAGTGATTTCTTATTGTAGGGTAGACTGAAGAGAAGACGTGGTATGAGAACTAAGTCATCACTGGCTTGCTCTAACAGAGGCGTTCCAAACTCAAAGCCTTGTGGCTGTAGCTTTTTCATTGCAGGTGAAGGTACAAAGTAGAGCCAGCTTTGTGGGTTCTAAGTTCATTAGGATTTTTCCTTGAATGGAAATTTCTGGGTATTATATTCTGGGGTATCTCATTAAATTAGCCTTGCAAAATAATATAACGGGGGCTAAAATAGGTTTATCATCAAGAAGGACAAATTACAGAACAATGATAATAATAACTTACAAAGTCCCTGGCATGTGCTAGGTACGGGGCTAAGTGCTTTCCTCACGTTGTTGCATTTAATCCTCACAGCGGCCCCATGGGTAGGTATTTTCATGTCTTCCTTTTTACAGAACAGCAGGTAGAAACTAAGGAGGTTAAGTCACTCGCCCACATCACAGAGTGGGATTTCAGCCCAGGCAGTCTGCCTCCAGACCCAGCATTCCGAGCCACTCTGCTGGTCTCCCAGTAAAACAGGGAACGTGCAACTACACGGTATAATTCCAGTTTCTAAGAATCTGGTGTTTTGTCTGTGGAAACAACACGTGTCCATCAGTAGATTAATGGGTAGCACATTCTGTCACATTTATGTCAATATTTTGGATTTTATTGGCACTATAATTTTGTTTTTAATTTATATAATAAATCGTATATATATTTATACATTTGTTTGGGTTTAATGGTTGTGTAAGAACTATAAGTGTAAGAGGTTTATACCTAACTTTATATATTTGTGCATATTTTAGTAATATTATAATAAAAATGACTCACACCAACACTGGCAGTCCACAGCATTATGTCATTAACACCCCGCACACATTAACACTGTTTACTTTAAATAAAAGCCCTTAATAGCCTGAGAGACCGAACGTATTTTGACGGACTGGGAGTGAAGAGGTAATGAGAAGGTTCAAAACGGAAGTTCAGAAACGGCTGTGTAGTTGGTTATGAGCTACCAGTGTTGGGGGGGTGATGGTTATTTTCATCTCCTTGAAGACCAGATTCTGTTCTCTCCTGCCCGCTACTGCCGTGTTGGAAAGCCTGCTGCCACTATAAATGCCACTTTATAGGTAATCACCCTCTCTCCGGTACCGGTCCGTGGTGCTAGGAACTGGGCCGCACGGCAGGAGGTGAGCGGCGAGGGGGTGACACTCCCCGGGACTCCCATCACCGCCCGAGCCGCGCCTCTCCCCACCCGCCTTCCCTGGAAAGATCGTCTCCCGCGAAACTGGTCCCTGGTGCCAAAAAGATTGGGGACCACTGGTCTGTGGCATCCTTCATCCTCACCACTGTGTGTCTAGATGCGGGCATGGTTTTATTTACTGCAGAGGACTCCACGTGCTTCCTGAGCCTTAGAAAATCTTTCATCAAAGCTGGGGAATCATCAGGGATAATCTTCACGCACCGTCTGTCCACATGTCCACTCCTCTCCCATACTGGAATTCCGCCTCTCACTCTGCTCTGCGTGCCTCTGCACCTCCCATTTTCCTCACCAGGTCACATTCTGGGTAATTTCTGCAGCTCTGTTTTCCTGTTTACCCATATTCTCTTCAGATATGTCCAGTATAATATTTAATCCATACATTAGGGATTTTTTTAATGGAGGTAGCAAGTGTATTTCATCATTTACTTTTTAAAACAACTTTCTTGAGATACAACTTACGTTCAGTAAAGCACACCCATTTACATTGTATAATTAGATGAGTTTTGATGAATGTGTACACCCATGAAATCACCACCATGTTCAAAATGCAGAACACTTTCATCACCCCTAAGAGTTTCCTTGTGCCCCTTGGGGAAGTTTTCAGCAATTATTTCATCAGATTTTTTTTCCGCCGCCTCCTCTCTTTGTCCTCTTCTTCTGGAATTCCCATTATATGTATATTGAACATCTGGATATTGTTCCCCCAGGTCTCTGAAGTTCTCTTTATTTTTATTCAATCTTTATTCTTTCTGTTTGGATTTGGCATCTCTATTGCTTTATCTTCATGTGCCCTGATTCTTTCTTCTGCCATCCCCAATATTTACTTAAGCCCATCCAGTGAACTTTTTAAATTTCAGTTTTTATACTTTTCAGCTCTAGAATTTCTCTTTTTTTGTACGTTTTTTAGTTTCCATTTCTCCACTGAAAGTTCCTAGATGTTCATTCAAAATGATACCACAAAGTCCTTTGAACAAATTTGTAATAATTGCTTTAAAGATTTCGTCTGCTGAATCCAACATCTGGAGCCACTCAGAATCAGTTTCTATTGGCTGCCTTTTCCCCTGAGTATCAAACACATTTTAATGTTTCTTTGCATGCCTAATAATTTCTGGTTGAGAATTGGGCCTTACAGACAGTACATTATGGCAACTCTGGGTTCTGTTGTATTCTTCTGAGGACTACTGGGCTTTTTGTTCTAGCAGGCAATTAACTTGCCTTGTCTCCAGCTGTAAACTTTGTCACTCTGTGATACACAGCAGCCATTATCTCTGTTCCGATGTTTTCTCCTTGCTGCTTTTTCCACCTGGCCCTTTGGGAGTTTCCCCTGTTTGTGTAATTTGGTGGTTAGCCAAAGATTTCAACAGAGATGGAAATCACTCTCCTTGTGATTTTCTTGCTTTTATTGGGGCTCCCTCTCCATAATTGCCATCTATTTGGCTGATAGGGACTCTGCCTCTGACACTTCAAGCCTACAAGATTCAATTTTCTGCCACCTGACCTGTGCATGCTTAGGAAATTCATTCAGTTAAACAAGCAAACAAACAAGGGCAGCAAATTCACATAGCTGTTATTCAAGAGTAGATTTCTTCCTGGTTTCTGTCCACTTTTTCACCAGGTCCCTTAGGGTTTTTTTGTTTTGTTTTGTTCCACACATGCATAGTTTAGCTTTTGGCCAGAGATTTGGGCCAAGTGTATATTCAGAGTTTTATACTCATTCTGTGGTTTTTCTGCAGCCAGTACTTTTCCTGTAGATTTCTAGCTACTTTTTCAGCCTTGAACTCTGATCTCTGGTACCTTTAGCTGGTAAGGCTGTGGTTTTCCATGGCTATTTTTCACAGCTATAGCTGTGAGGGTTGGGCATCCCCCTCAGGCCAGGAAGACATAAACTCAAAATTGTTACCCCTTCCTGTGGCAGTTTTTGAGATGAAACGCTCCTCCCGCTACTGTCTGCTTTTGGATATTCTCCAGGGTCTTTAAATAGCTGTTCTTAAAAATAATTTTTTTTTCAATTCTGTTTTTTTCATTGTTATCTGTGGGAATATTTCAAAACCACTTCAATCTTCTGCCTTTTCTGGAAGTAGTCCATCCATTCAGTTTTAAATTTCAACATCTCTATTTTTTATTTGAAATTTTATTTGGTTCCTTTCTCAATGAAATCTGCCTCATGTTTGTGATAGCCTTTTTATTTATCACATTTTAGGTCCATTTTGAAAAATGCATTTGATCATTTTAAAGATACTCATTTTATGGTCTATATCTAGCCGATATCCAGTAATTTAAGTATCTGAAGGTTCTTGGGTGTTCAGAAGTACCGTTTGTTGTGTCTGCTGACTCTCATTCAATGTTTTGTAAGTAATTTTTGGAGCATGAACTAGTGATGGGGGGGTCAGTAAACATGGAAGAATAATGCATCCAATTAGGGGGTTTGCATCTACAGAGAGATTTTGTTTGCTTCTCCCTGGTGTCCCAGGAATATCATGGGCCATTTTCTTATATTAATTTCTAAGGCTAGGGGTTTCTAGACCAGGCAGGTAGTACAGATTTGTAGCCCAGAGACCTTTCTTCCTCATGATAAAGGGCTGAGGACAGCCATATCCCTAGGCCAGTAAGCAGACTATTTTTCTTGAAACTCCAACACTGCCAGTTCCTACTTTTAGCTCAGATTTTTCATGTTCTTATTCGATTTGACTTTCTACTTCGGGAATTTTTAAACAGAAAAGCAAAAAGAGTAGTATAATAAACACCCATACACCCACTGCCTAAAAAATTGTATTAGTCTACTCCAGAGAACCAGAACAAATGTGAGTGTGTGTGTGTGTGTGTGTGTGTGTGAGATAAATAGAAAGAGAGAGTTTGATATTTATTTTAAGAAATTGACTCACATGATTTTGGAGGCTGGCAAGTCCAAAATGTGTAGGGTACGATGGCAGGCTGAAAACTCAAGGAAGAGTGGATAGTGTAGTTTGAGTCTGAAGGCTGTCCGCTGGTATAATTCCCTATCACTCAGGGGAGATCGGTCCTTTTTCTATTAAGCCCTTCAACTGATTGGATGAGGCCCACCCATATTGTGGTGGATAATCTGCTTTACTCAAAGCCCGATGATTTAAGTGTTAATTTCCTCTAGAAAATAACTTCACAGAAACATCTAGAATAATGTTCAACCAAATATCTGGGGACTGTGGCCTAGCCAAGTTGCCACATAAAATTAACCATTACACAAATTAACAATAATTCCCTAATATCATCCCTAATAAATCCCTAATAATTCCCTAATATCATCTAATACCCAGTTTATATTCAGATTTCTCCAATTTTTTTCAAAATTCTATTTAATGGTTGGTTTTTTCAAACCAGGTTCCAAAGACTAAGCATTTCATTTAATTATTATGTCTTTTAATTCTTCCTTAATCTAGAACAAATTGAATAAATCTTCTAGAGAATAGAACAAAAAGACCAAAAGATGGAAAATAGGAGAGAAAAAAATAAAAACATTAAAGGGCCAAATCAGGAAGTCATGCTTCTACTAATAGGAGATCCAGGAAAAAGAAAAGAACTGAGTGGAAAGGAGAAAATTATCCAAACAATTTTACCAGAAAATTCTCTAGAACCAAAGGACACACATTTCTAGATTGAAAGGATCTACCACGAACCCAACAAAATGACTAAAAAGATCCACACTGGGCACATTATTAAAACATTTCAAACACTGGAGGCAAAGAAGATACAGAAAACTTCCAGAGAGGAAAAGAAGAGGTACCATGCCATTGATTAGGAATCAGAATGGCATCACACTTCTTCACATTAATTATTGTAATCTTAAGGGATAAAAGAGCAATGCCACCATGTTTTTGAGGGAGAATAATTTCCAGTTGAAATTTCCATACCTAGCTAGACTGTCATCCAAGTCAGAGGATAGCATGAAGACATTTTCAAGCACAAAGGCCTTTCAAAAAGGGACTTTCCATGTACCATCTACTAAAAAGCTAATGAAGGATTTTTAAAAGGTAGGTGGGTGGGTGGGGACTAGATCAAGAAAGAGGATTCCATGGAATCCTAGAACAGTAGGTCGAAAACAGGAGAGAGAAGGAGAGAAGCCACAGGGTGACTGCTCCGCAGGACGCCCAGAGAGCAGCCTCATGAACTGGAGAAGGAGATTGGACGGCTCCAGGAGGGTTATTGCCATGCAAAGTTGAACTGATAAACAATGTGCTTGACTGTACTGAGAGGCTTTTTAGAATTTTGTCAGAAAGTTTGGGGCTGAATTAGTGATAAGTTGAACATGGAGGATACGAAAGCCAGACAGTTGCATAAGAAAAAAGATGCAATCATCCCCATGTCTTTTATGTACCTGTTAGTTACAGTAAAGGTTAAATGTTGATCTAACCAATGATGTGACGATGTGACGTCATTGCATAGGGCGGATGAAAATGGCTCTAGGGCAGGCTGGAGTCTATGTATGTATCTGGCTGGTAGAGAGGGTAAAAAGCTAAATTCTTACCTTCCATAGAATTAAACCCGTAGACACTTTTCAATATTGAAGAAAAGTTGAGAAATGCAATATTAACATGATGTTTAGAAATACAAAGTTATCAGAAATGTCTAGAAGAAACGAAAGTGCTTGCCTCTGGAGAGCAGGAAGTAGGGATGCAATAGGTAGAAGGACTGCTATTTTTTGTTATAAACCTTACAGTACTGCATGACCTTTAAAATTATGTATCTGCATTAGTTTGATAAATTTGTAAAATTAAACATAAAAATTAAAATTCATTAATTTCAGATTTTTCAATATTCTTGGTAACTAATTAACTGTGGCACATGCCACAGTGAATTATAACATCATCATGTTGGTAAAGTTCCAAGCCATCTTCCCCTTCCTTCTTCAGGGGAGGATATCCCACCTCCTAAATTTGTACCATCCAAGATGGCAGCCATGCATTTCTTTTTAAATTAAAATGAAATAAAATTCAAACTTCAATTCTTCAGTCACCGTAGTCACATCCCTAAGTGCTCACTGGCCACATGTGGCTAATGGCTACCATACTCACAGCACAGATATTTCTATCATCGCAGAAAAGTCTTTTGGACAGGACTGTCTGAAATCATTCTCAGATTCATCCCTTTCCCCCAAGGTTGCTGCCATTCTCTCTGAGGCTATACAGAGCAGTGATGCAAGGTCTGGCCTCTGGAGTCAGCATGTGTGAGCCCAAGGATGGGCTTCTTCACTTACTGGCTGTTTGACTGGGCGTATCACACAACCTCTTGGTGCTTCAGTTTCCCCATTTATAAAATCACCTTCCAGGGGTTGTAAGGGTGGACCGTGATCGCGCATTTACTCAAAGTGCTTAGCACCATGCCTGGCCCATGGTAAGCATTCAGTAAAGGTTGCTTGCTGCAATTATATCATCATCATCCTCATTTTCATCATTATTGTCATCCTCTGCCCTTATACCTTCAGCCGTTTCTGAGCTCCCATGCAGGCCTGATGGATAGTTCCCTTGGGTGCTACAGGAGCTTGCTCATTCCAGAGGCAGAGAAGCCCAGAAGCCCTGGGATTGAGACCTCTAATAGAAACCCTCAAGCAGAGAAGGACAGACGTCAGTGGATAAGGACCCCAGCTTCCCTTGTTGGGCAATTCTGAGGTGTCTCCTCTGCTGAACACCAGAAATCTATTCCTCACAGTTCTGGAGGCTGGAAAATTCCAAGATCAAGGCACCAGCAGATACTCAGTGTCCAGTGAGGGCTCGTTTCTTCATGAATGGTGCCTTTTTGCTGTGTCCTCACATAACAAGCTAGCTCTCTTTTGTAAGGGCACCATTCCTGAGGGAACACCTGCCCTAATTACCTCCCAAATGCCCTACCCCGTAATACCATCACCTTG
>CAUYSK010064761.1:0-10473 GCA_963575035.1 Avahi laniger | reverse complement strand
AAAAAAAAAAAAAAGAAAAAGAGTGTGAAACTCCTCTATCTGAAGACTTGAGAATTAATGAGCTTTTAGTAAGCTATCAGTTGAAACTTGTTATTAGATTAGTGTATTTTAGTTGAAGAGAGTCCCTAAGAACAATGTAATTAAGTCAATTTAGGTTGTTTTATTTACTTTCCTGAATAATTCAAATGGTTTAATAGGCTGTATCCTCTAAGCCAGGGCTTCTCAACCTCAGCACTGTTGACATTTTGGGGTGTGTAAGCCATCATTGTGGGGGCTGTCCTGTACATCAGCAATCCCCTGCCTTTTTGGCACGAGGGATCAGTTTCATGGAAGACAATTTTTCCACAGGGTGGAGTGGCACAGAGCTCAGGCAGTGATGCATGACCCAGTTCCTAACAGGCCCAGGACCACAGGTTGGAAGTTTAGCCACATTTCACCTCCACCTACTAGCTGGTAACAGCAACTCCCTACCACCCCCAGTTGTGACAACTAAAACTGTCTCCAGACATTGTCCAATGTCCTCTGCGGGGGGCACGGTCTCCTTGGGCTAAGAACCATGGCCCTAAACTGAATCTTGTATGGGTTTTGTTTACTTCATCCTTCTAAAAAGATATGCAGGTTAAAGTTAGTTGTATGAACTAGTAGGAGAACAAGACCTTTCATAAGGTGAATAAGATCTCTGCTTTTCTTTGTATAAATAAATGCCAGGAATCTTTTCTTTTTTTATTGCCCTGGTGCCACTGGGGCACCATTGGAAGCCTCTCTCTGATGCCAGGAATCTTGGTTAAAGAGGATGTATTTCTTATAAGCCACGATATTATCCCATTTATGCAATTTTTATTGAAATATATATCCAAGAAACTCTAGGAAAATATACCAAAGCACAGATTGGTCTGCTTGCATCTTAAAATAAATGTGGTGTCTTTATTTTACTAACGTAAGAGAGAATTATATTCATTAGTTCCAAGATAGAGGTTTCTGTCTAAATTTGCCTTCTACCTTCAGAATTTTCTTGTTAAAATGTGACGAGTAATGTGCGCCTGAAAACAATGCTCAGCTTTGCTGATAATTTAAGACATGCAAGTTGAAACGAGGTTGCTGTTTTGTTGCCTGTCATGATTGTTTTCTGAAATCAGATCACAAAATCTTTTTTCCCCTTTTCTATAAACTTAGCATATGCTGAGCTTACAAACATACGAATTCTAAATTGTCATATAATCTTATAGCCCACTAGGAACATGTGTTTACTACCTGGATCTTGAAAAGAACAAGCTGTTTTCGTTAGAAAAGCTGCCTTTGTCATAAATGAATGTAGTTGGCCTAGTGATATTCTTGGCCATACACTGTGCCACTTACCTACATGGACCTTTATTCACAGCATTTCTGCAAATAATTTTTTTAATTGTTTTTTTAATGTGTGACAATTTGTGCTTTTAAAGATACAGGCTTTTCAATTAGATTGGTACCTTAAAATTTTTTTTTGTTTTTTAATCAAAGGTTTGAGGTATCTTCAAAGTCTAAATTTTGAACGTATAGTGATGAGTCAGCTAAATCCTCTGAAGATTTGCCTGCCCTCGGTGGTTAACTTTTTTGCTGCTATCACAAAGTAAGTTATATACACTTTCTTGATGGAAGTTATTTAAAAGTAAGTTTGTGTTCATATTAGTATTGTAAGATTCCATTAAATTTCTGTGAAATAAGTAACACTAAAAAAACCAATAACTCAGTCCTTGTGGGAAATACTGCAGTGCAGCTATGATTTTTAAACTCAGATGGCATTGGAAATTGCTACTACTTTTTATTCAAAGAATGTAATTCAGCAGAAGCTTGGCACTTTGAAATAAATAAGGCAGCTAGTAGGCTGAGAGGTACAAACCAGGGATGCTTGTTTGAGTGACATCTGTAATAGTAATAAAAATAAACTGGACATGAAGTAAACAGCCATCGATAGGAGGTTGGTTTAGAGACTATATTATCTCTGGCCTAGTGGCAATAGCTAATACCTTGGCTTTACTGTGTGCCAGGCACAGCTCTAAGCACTTGACGTAGAACTCAGTTAATCCTCATACAACTCTGTGACTGTATTATTAACCCCAACTTATAAACAGGGAGATAGAGGCACAGAGAGCTTAACTTACTGCCTGAAGTCATACAGCCGGACTGTGGCAGAGCTGGGATTTGAATGCAGGCCATCTGGCTCCTTTGTAAGCATTCACTAATTTATTCTGCTTTATGGAGAAAGCGAATTGGAGGCCATGGGCATTCAATTAGGATGTGCAGGCAGGATCACAGCTTACAATCTTCAACAGCTAAGAGTCTATTCCTTTTTTGTCCCTCAGTCCCCTTTGGACAGCTGGCTGCTCTTATTCAGCAACATTAATTCTGTTTTGCTGAGCATCTATCTAGTTCCAGGTATCCTTTTATTTATTTTATTTTACTTCTCTCATCCTGCCAGCCTTCATGATCACATGATAGTTCCAGGTGTCCTATCTCTCCTAAGATCTCAAAAAGGATAATAAAGGATTAAAAAAAGGAATATAGAAGCCAACAAGCAATAGCTTTTAGTGGGTAGAAGGTTTCAGCACGTTGCTGAGATGGGAAACACTGGGAAGAGTGAGAACTAATGAAGCAAAACAGAGGCAGCCATGCCATGGAATATTCTCTGGGTAAGGACAGAGGGCTGCGCTTGATCCGATTGGTCTAGAGGCTCTAGGTTGGGGGTTGGCGTGTGCATTTGAGATGAGGAGTGAGATGTTTATTTATTTATTTGAGACAGAGTGTTGCTTTGTTACCCTGGGTAAAGTGCAGTGACATCATTGTACCTTATTGCAACCTCAAACTCCTGGGCTCAGGTGATCCTCCTGCCTCACTCTCCTGAGTAACTGAGATCACAGTTGCATGCCAGGGTGCCTGGCTAATTTTTTCTATTAGTAGAGACGGGGTCTCCAACTCCTGAGTTCAAGCGATCCTCCTGCCTTGGCCTCCCAAAGTGCTAGGATTACAGGTGTGAGCCGCTGTACCCGGCCCTTATTTTGGGATTTTAACTGCTGTATAATCTGTTAACTTTTTTTTACTTTAGTCTTTTTGGGATTTCAGCTGTGTCCATTTTTCAGTGTTGGGAACAACAGCTCAGGACCATTGCTGCGTGTGTGTCCCAGTGTACAGACATGTGCTTCCTCGTCACACACCTGGAAGTGTGGTTGCTGGGTGGTGGGAGATACAGATCTTCAACTTCACCAGCTAGTACAGACCGTCCTCCAGGGTGGTTTTGCTGATTTACACTCCCACCAGGAGGAGAGAGTAAATATGATCCTTGGCTGATGTAATACAAATAGAAATATTTAATATGCTGCCCAGAGTTGCGTAGTGAACTGAGAACCTGAGGATAAATACCTGAATCGATACTGTTGTGGGAAGGGGAGGTAGAGAGTGGCAGAAGTGAGCTAAATCCTTATCTCGCAGAAGAAGTTCTGTGAATGATTTTTCACGTTGCTGAGTCATACAGAGATAACTACCAGAGCAAGTGACTACATAATGGTCCTGTTGTTTTTCTATTATGAAGTCTTCTATTTAGCTGTTCCCACTCACCATGCCTGTTCCTTTTTTTACCAGTTTCTGAGATCGTGACTTGGCCAATCCCATGTCCCTCCTTCAGTAAAGTCCTAATTTCATCTTCATGAGCAGCCACTGCTTCCCTCAGTAACTGCTGACTCCCCTTTTCACCAATCCCCTGATTCTTTTGCAAGCAGGAAAAATAATTAAAGACACCTAGATAATTATGCAGAAGAGTTTTACCTTGCAAACATATTAATTTTTAGTAATACCTATTAATCTAAGCCCAACTTTATATTCTAAGTCACAACCACATTTTCTTTCTCCTTAGCAAACTTGTGTAGTAGCAGACCCACTCTTGCTCTGTTGCCCAGGCTAGAGTGCAGTGGCCTTGTAGCTCACTGCAACTTCAAACTCCTGGGCTCAAGTGATGTTCCTGCCTCAGCCTCCCGAGTAGCTGGGACTACAGGTGCATGCCACCATGCCCAGCTGATTTTTTATTTTTTGTAAAGATGGGATCTCGCTATGTTGCCCAGGCTAGTCTCGAACTCCTGGGCTCAAGCAGTCCTCCTGCCTTGGCTTCCCAAAATACTGGGATTACAGGTGTGAGCTACTGCACCTGGGCTGCTTTGTATCATTTTTACTAGCACTCGTTGCGTTCAGCATTATCTGCGTGGTCAGCGTAGTTGTCATACACTAGTCACGTCTATGCACAGTAACTCCAGCATGTTAATGCCTCCTTCTGTGTTGGTTTTGGTGTTCCACAGTAAATACCAGCTGGTCTTCTGCTATACTATCATTGAGAGGAACAATCGCCAGATGCTACCAGTTATTAGAAATACAGCTGGAGGGGACTCGGTGCAAACCTGCACGAACCCACTTGACACCTTCTTCCCCTTTGATCCTTGTGTGCTTAAGAGGTAGGTACTCTTAAACAGGTGACACTGTTGGTGGTGAATTTAGGGTTTCTTTGTCATAAGTGGCCCTTCCTAGCTGGGGTCTCATGGTCTCCATGTACATGTTTCACAGGCCTAACCTAGAGAATGCGTAGCAGAATCTGCCAAGCGCAATAGGTGCACTAGGGTTTATAGATCTACACCTCAGTAGGAACCAAGATTGACACCAAGGGTGTTTTTCTTTCTTTCCTTTTCCTTTTCCCTTCCTTTCCCTTCCCTTTGCTTTCCTTTCCTCTTTTCTTCTTTTCTTGGTATTGGGATAAAGATGCCAGGATAAGTCGGGGGGCTGTCTTTTCCTGGCTCATAATTTTTTGCCAAGTAACTTCTTCCTTCCTTTAGAGACCACATCCCATACTGTTGTTCAGGATAAACAAAAGTCACGTGATTGTATGAGTAAGCAAGATCTTTGCTTATTGTGCAGTTTCTAACAAGCAGCATGACCACCTGGGATTGTCTGATCCCCTAAGTCTTGGTTGATGGAAATCAGATTAGTTGTTTTTCCTAGAATTATCTTTAGCAAGTTACTGTAGGAATATAAAAAAGGGAGTTCCAGAATATTACAATTCTGTCTTCATTTGGATGTACTATAACTCAGTTGTCAGTCTTTATAAAGTTTAGAACAGTTTCACTTGAAAATGGAAAGATGAGAGACAGGAGGCGTGGCGCTCCATCTGCATGAGCGACAGAGCTGCGTTAGTTACGGTACCTACGTAGGGTACTTCTGAACATTGTTACTACTTGAGCCATAGTTTGTTTTCACTCCTCAGTTTTGGGAAATGGGTTTTATGAGAAGAGAACTGAACACATTTTGACTTTTGTTGCAGTATTTAACTTGTCTTTGAAATGTGATCTTTGGTGACAGGTCAAAGAAATTCATAGACCCTATTTATCAGATATGGGAAGACATGAGTGCTGAAGAGCTTCAAGAGTTTAAGAAACCCATTAAAAAGGTAAATTTGTGATTCGGCACTTTCTGGGAATCTTCATTGTAGTTATACGTCATAGTCAAATAGTAAACAGCAATGTTACACTTTAAGAGTACTACATTTTACTCATTCTGCGTTTACAAAATTCCAAGCCCGGGTTATATTATTAAGAGTTTTGGGGGTTTTATTATTATTATTATTTTTTTAAATGTTTATTTATTTACTTATTTTGAGACAGAGTCTCACTCTGTCGCCCAGGCTAGACTACAGTGGTGCAATCACAGCTCACTGCAGCCTCAAACTCCTGGGCTCAAGTGATCCTCCTGCCTTGACCTCCCAAGTAGCTGGGACTATATAGGTGCACATACCACCACACCTGGCTAATTTTTCTTATTTTTTGTAGGGTCTGGGTCTCACTGTGTTGCCCTTCTGGTCTCAAATTCCTGGCCTCAAGTGATCTTCCCGCCTTACCCTCCCAGAGTGCTAGGATTATAGGCCTGAGTGACCATGCCCAGCTAGTTTTTGGGTTTATGATAATACTTTACATAATGGCTTGGGGGAGTGAAGGTTAATTACAAATTAGCTGAACAAATTTAGATCTTTACCACTTGATCATTACCAGCAAACAATAATCTCAACTTGCCTCATGTTGAAATTATCGTAGAAGTTTACATTGTTATAGATTTCCATGAATGTGTGGTGAAGACGCAGATCTGCGGCATGTCCTCCAGCAGACGTTAGGTGGAGCTGGCACAGTATTGCCAAAGAAGAAAATTAGAGCCCAGTGATACATTATGTCACTCTTCTGTTTATTTTGTAGCACATTTATTTCCACATTAAAAGTCAGCTTTAATATGCCTTTATTTGTTATTTTTTTAACCCACAAGATTCTAATAATATGCCTTTTTTCATTATAGTAATCATTGGAAAGCTCATTTTGTATTTTTCCTTATATTTTGCATTTGTTGGGGGCATCATTCATTCACATTGTGTTAGATACAGGGGCTGTAACACTGAGCAAGAATGTTGTGTCCTGTTACCTGCCCTGACTGAGCCTAAAATCTGTTTGCAAATCAGAATTTTCAGTAAATTAAGATATTTCCTTCACCATCATCTTTACAAAAGTAGCACGTTCCGAGGAAAGGAATTCTTGAAAACTTTTCAGTCACCACTTACAGTCTTACTGATGATTTCTCTTTATACAGGAGACACTAGAAGATGAAGAAGATGATTTTTTAAAAGGTGAAGTGGCCCAGAATGATACCGTGATTGGGATTACACCAAGCTCCTTCGATGTGCACTTCCGAAGTCCTTCAAGCAGCGTGGGCTCCCCACCTGTGTTGTACATGCCAGGCCAGTCCCTGTGACCTCGAGGATTTGTGACTGAGACAAGCCCCGTGCCCCCGCACCGTGCCCTTCGGCACCTGGTCCGTGCTGCGTGGGCGTTGCTTGAACTACGATGAGTATGTGCCTCAGGCATTGTACTTGCAAGTTAGATTTAATCTAGTGTCTGAACAGAAATGTGGTTTTTTTTCTTTTTTGTTGTCCTGACAGACAAAAGGAAAAGACTGAATATCATGTGCAATATTTTACAGTGGAGTTCATGATAAATTTTGAAGACTGCTTGTTTAATGTGTACACTTTTTTGTGTTACCAATTTTTGACATAATTGTGAAATTTCTAATATGGGCAGCAGCCTATTTTAACAGATTGCCTTTTTAACATAGGTTTTTGTCAGAGGCATAGTCATAGGACTTTGTTCAGCTGCTTTCAGTGAAAGATCCTCTAAGGTAAATCCTTTCTTTACCTCTGTTTAACTAAACTGTGTTTATTTTGGCTACACTGTTTATCTTCTGCTGTAACTGTATTTGCGTGTTGGTATTTCAGTGGGGGGCAGAGAAGCTAGACAGAAAGTGGGGAGATGGCCAGCTCTGCGACGCTGAGCTTTGGAGCTTGTACTGAAAGGGATCTCTAGGGACTTCAGAGACTAATAAAAGTCCGTAGGGAAGAGATCAAGAATTTAGGGAAACAGAATCAGACAGATGACATACTTGTACAGTATAAAAATGGATTTAAAAGAAAAATTGAGGTCCAGGTAAACATAATTCCCCTTGACCGCAAGTGGGTGTGGACCTGTATAAGCACACGACACAGTGTTTACACTTGGGCTCTCAAACATCCTATTGGAACTGGAACTGCTCATTTGTAGCAGCTATATCAAATTATTTTGACCAGCATCAGTTCGTCATTTTATGAATTAGTTTGTCCGAAGGGGGAAAAAACCTTTTTTTTTTTTTTTTTGGTTATTTGGTGGAATGGTTTTGCTAGCAACAGTAGACTGAAGCTACCACCGCAGTCTTTGTCTGATGGCTGTGCATATCATGGATTTAGCTTGGGGAAATCCTTCTCTCCAAGCTTCTTTTTATATTTTTATAACTGAACACAGGGGGGTAGTCTAAGATACCCTCGCTTTATAAGAAATTTGTGCAAGCGCTGCTAGAGTCATTTTGAAGCTCAAGCATATTTTCGCTTTCTTATGTGTGTACTTTTTTGTTTTCTTGTGAAAATGGCCAACTTTAAGCATATTTATTTTTCTGCCACTTCTATTTATTTAAAGGCAAGCAGTATTTTCTTGATCACAAATATTTTGTAATGAAACACTCTGTCCTAGGGCTTCGTATGCTCTTGTATAATTACACTGATGGCAATGTAGAGTTTGAATTTCAGTCTGTAAATACTTTTTTGTAAAATAGAAATTTTTATTGCTTTAAAAGGTTTGGATATTGGTGGTTTTCTTTTGGTGACTTGGCAGAAAGTCGTTTAAGAACCTAAGGTTCTCCTTTATTAACTGCTGGTAAAAAGGTGGGATTTTGTGTATTGGATAAAATGGGTAAATGAAAATGTATCTACGGAAGTCAATGGTAACTGTGATCTTTGTGGGTTGGGAAGTAGTTTTAATGTAGAAGGATAGGGCTAGTATTTACAAAGAAGTCTGTTTAATTTCGAAGGAGTTTGAGGAAAAAATCCATTGTGAAAATAAAATAGTGACATGGTTAATCTGAAACTTTCATTCTTATGCCAATTAAAGGAGGTACCCCAATGAAAAGACTTCTCACATAAATGTTCTTTTGATTCTGTTGTGTTTTTGTTGGTTTGGTTTTGTTGGGTTTTTTTGTTGTTTTTTTTCCCCCCTGAGAGAAGAGTCTTGCTCTGTCACCCAGGCTAGAGTACAGTGATGTCATCATAGCTAACTGTAACCTCAAACTCCTGGGCTCAAGTGATTCCCTTGCCTCAGCCTCCCAAGTAGCTTGGGACTACAGGCATGTGCCACCACACATGGCTAATTTTTCTATTTTTTGTAGACAGGGGGTCTTGGTCTTGCTCAGGCTGGTCTCATACTCCTGGCCTCAAGCAATCTTCCTGCCTTCGCCTTCCAGAGTGCTAGGATTACAGGTGTGAGCCACCGTACCCAGCCATGATTCTATTATGTTTTTTTAAACTAATTTAATGTATTAAGGCTTGGTTTTGCAATGGAAAACTGCTCCTGAGACCTCACCTTTGAAGAGGGGAGAATATTGCTGGTGTGACTGGGAGTGTTCACAAATCAATCGCATGCTGTGGTGAGGATGGCTGCCACATGCATCATCCGAAGTGTCAGACACTCCCTGATCACACCCAGCCAAGAGTGACTGAAGCCTGAACAGGTCCAAGGGAAGCAAATACTTCTTCAAGAAAGTTACATGCTTTGAAGGAACATCTATGGGGAAAAAAAATTGTGAGATCTCCTTGGAAATTACATGAAAGAATGGGCATTTTCTATCCCTCTTACTAAAAAGCAAGCCTTCAATTGTAGGAGTCTCCAGGGCCCATCCTTTTGTCTGTGCTCTGGGTGGGTCTTCCTCAATAAATGGCTGAATTTATATAAATGTGAAAGGACTAGTGACTTACGAAGTGTCCCAGGTGTCAAACCTGGCTTCCCTTCCTAACCAGCTGTTTGACCTTGAGCAAATTACCTAACCTCTCTGAGTCTACTTTTATTGAGCTATAAAATGGGAATAACTGATACCTACTTTACGGTTTTGATGATTCAGTGCTTACATGTAAAAGTCAGTTAATAATGGTTGTTTGGCTACCTTATGAGAAAATCTAAGCAGGAAGCATTTTCATGGAAAGGTCTTTTCAAGGCAAAGATAACTTCCATTTCTTCCATGTTACCTCCTTCATACCAACCTTAGATCTCAACTGGAGAGGAAGGGCCAGTGTGCTACCTGCCCCTGCCAGGCAGCGCTTATGATGGTGATTCTTAACCCTGATTATGCCCCAGAATCCTCTGGGAAGCTCTGAAAAACTAAAGATGCCTAGGTCCACCATACCCCAAAAGTCGACCAGTCTGATTAAATCAATCTCCAGGGGAGAGGGGCTGGACATTAGTCTCTCTTAAACAACCACAACAACAACAAAAAAAATTGAGCTTTCATAGCTGCAGTGTTTCCTCCCACCAAATGCTTTCCTTTGGTATATTTCAGTCTGACCTTATGGATCTTATAGTAGTATATGCAGTAATTTAGATCCTTTCACTAAGTATTTACCAAGTTTCTATATAATGTTTTTAAGTAGAGAATTTTATCCTTAAATTTTTTCCCCCATATATTTTATGTTCATCTTTTTGTTTTTTTTTTTTTTTAGACAGAGTCTCACTGTGTTGCCCGGGCTAGAGTGCCTGGCGTCAGACTAGCTCACAGCAATCTCAAACTCCTGGGCTCAAGAGATCCTTCTGCCTCAGCCTGCCGAGTAGCTGGGACTACAGGAATGCGCCACCATGCCCAGCTAATTTTTTTTTCTGTATATTTTTAGCTGTCCAATTAATTTCTTTCTAATTTTAGTAGAGACCGGGTCTCGCTCTTGCTCAGGCTGGTTTCGAACTCCTGAGCTCAAACAGTCCGCCCGCCTCAGCCTCCCAGAGTGCTAGGATTACAGACGTGAGCCACCGCGCCCGGCCTTCCATTTAATTTTAAAAGTCTGGAATTGTATCTTTAAGC
>CAUYSK010064759.1:0-11880 GCA_963575035.1 Avahi laniger | reverse complement strand
GATGGTGTGCAGTGGTGCGATCACAGCTCACAGCAACCTCAAACTCCTGGGCTCAAGCAATCCTCCTGCCTCAGCCTCCTGAGTAGCTGGGACTACAGGTGTGCATCACCATACCTGGCTAATTTTTAAATCTTTCTGTAGAGTCAGAGTCTTGCTGTGTTACCCAGGCTGGTCTTGAACTCCTGGTCTCAAGCAATCCTCCCTCCTTGGCCTCCCAGAGTACTAGGATTATAGGCGTGAGCCACCTCACCCAGACCTTCACTTTCTCATTTACATCCTTCTAGATTGTCTAGGACAGGGGTTGGCAAACTATGGCCCATGAGCCAAATGCAGCCTGTGGCCTGTTTTTGTACAGCCCATGAGCCGAGGGTGGCTTTTACATTTTTAAAGGGTTATAAAAACAAAAAAAAACCAGAAGAATATGCTATAATGAGCACAGAACCCACAAAACCTAAATTATTTAAGCCCCTTACAGAAAAAATTTGCTAACCCTTGGTCTAGGAAAAACTAATTAGCATTGGCATATATTAGCATTGGCTATAATAATACAAAACAGCAGGGATTTTCCTTTTTGGAAGGTAATGAATGTAGCAAGCAGAGGCACCCAGAATCCTTTCTCTGTACCCAACAACACTACTGGGGGTTGGGCACTGTGCTAGACTCACATCTTCCTCCCTCCCTCCTTCCCTCTCCCCTCCCTCCTTCCTTTCTGTCTCCAAACTTTTCCTGCGCACCTGTTCTGTGCCGGAGGGCTTACAGTCTGATGGGGAGATAGACCAGGAACAAGTCACTGTGACCCATCGTCCAAAGTGCCACAGTGCACCTGTTCAAGGGGGAGGAGTCCCTGGGGTGGGAGCACTGACTTTGGGAGTTGGTGAAGGGTGCTCCAGGGAGGACTTAGCTTGAGCTCTCCCACAATTACCTGGGAGCCAGGACAGGCCCTTGGAAAGGTGATTCAAAACATCAGGCCACCTAGGCTGGCCCCAGTGAACAGTGCTTGCAGTCCCCCCATCTCAGGTGACCAGGGGATGGTTTGGTGACCGCACAGATGCTTGTTTGAGGACTTTGAGTCAAATAGCAACACATGGAAAACAGGAGCGGAAGGTCGGGCTGGCGGGAGACCAGTGTGGCCAAAGGCCAAATGAGACGTGGCTGGGAAAGGCATCTCAGAGAAGAGGAGGTTTGTGCAGGGGGGATTTGTGGGGGCGAGCCTGGAGTGCCAGGCCGACAGGGGGCCCTGGGGACCGAGTAGCGATGACAGAGGCACAGGCAGCCTCACCGGGCCGGTGGGACGGGGCCAGGCTGAATGCAGGAGGCTGTTGCAATCGTGCCTGGCTCCTGTCGAGCCAGCTTCCTGCAGCCGTGCCCCGCAGGCCCACACCTCCCTCCCGTCCCCTGGACTGGCTCCCTCCGTCAAACCAGTAGGGGGAATTGGGAAACGACTGTGGGGCAGGGGTGGGAAGCCGAGGGACACCCCTTTCTTCCTCTTAGTCACTGGATCTAACTTTCAGCACATCTTTCAAGCCTTAGTCATGCCCGAGACTGTCAGGACTTTGCTAGCACCCAGGACAACTGAGGCAGGCGGGCAGGCACTGACCTCAGGCCGCCTGCCTGCTGCCCTGTCCTGGGTGCCGGGATTTGGGGGCGCAGGCCAGCCCCAGCAGTGGGATTACTCTCCCGGGATTTCCAGGCTGGGGCTTTGGCAAAGCAGACCGTGGTTGGACCTTGGGCAAGTCACATCTCTCTGAACCTGTTTCCTTCTCCTAGAACAGGGATAATGGGCTTAGTCTCCATATATGCGTAAGGACTGAGTGCATATACAGTGCTCATAAAATACACAGCAGGCTTGCAATAAACACTCTTTCCCTCCTTTCCAGGCACGTGAGGAAGCCATGTGAAGCCAGGCTCTGCCCGCCAGGGGTTGCCAGTGTAGCCGGGACAAAGCAACACCCTCGAGACAATTAGACACACTCATGAGCTGAATAACGCCACAAGACTTTGCCCTGCCCTTGGAAACAGCAGTTTACACCCCAAACATCTGTGGCTCCCCGAGGTAATCACACAGGGCTTCTGGACAGTTCCTGAACACGCCGGGTTCCATGCAGGGCCTTTGCACAGGTGGTTCTGTTCACCTGGAACACTGTTCTTGCTACCTGCCCCCACACCCCACCCCACCGAGACCAAATCAGCACCTGGGAGTGGGGGCCCTGCAGCCGCTCTCTGAGTTCAGGATAGAGAGACCCAACCCAGTTTTTGCAACACCGCGGAGAGACTCTATTCCAAGAGTTATCAGGAAACTCTCTAGGCAAGGTTGAATTTGATTCACTTTAATTAAAAAAGAAATGACGGCCGCCTGGCACTTTGGTGGGTGGGAAGAGGAGGGAGAGAACGCTAGGGCGTGAAGCCAGCAGTCCGGTGTCCCCGCGGCCTGGGCTCCCAGGAGGCTCTCCCCCGCGGGCACCTCCTTTCCTGGGAGGCCTCCCCGCTCCCGGAAGGGGTTGATGGCGCCCTCCCCGGTGTGCCTACGGGACTCGGAACTCGAGCGAGGCCTCGTCACATTGCTTCGCGATGACTGGGTCGGTCACATGCCTTTCTGCCCCATTGGACCGGGCTCCGTCTCCATGGCAGCGCCTCTTCCCGGCCAATCTCGCCCAGAAGGTTGGCGGTTTGTAGCACACGGATGTCAAAGTAGACGTGAATGTAGGTCAGAGCATCCATCCTTGTTCCCACAGTTCTTTCTCCGCAACAGCTTTCTTGCCCTTTTTTGCCCACCTCGCTGTGGTATTATTCATATTCCATAAAAGTCAGCCGTTCTAAGCACCCTTCAATGACTTTTAGCAAATGTGTACAGTGACGCAGCCACACTCACGATCGGGTTTTAGCACATTCCGGCACCCCCAAAGTTCCCTCCTATCCCTTTGCAATCTATCTCCAGCCCCAGAGAACTACTGACCTGATTTCTGTACTATAGCTCCGCTTTTCCTAGAATTTCATATAAATGAAATCAGAGGTACGTGGTTTCGATACCTGGTTTCTTTCACTTAGTATTAATAATGTTCCTGAGGTTCATTCATTTTGCAGCACATATCAATGGTTTGTTCCTTTTGGTTACTGAGTAGCGCTTTGCTGTCCGCATGTATCACCCTTCATTCAACACTCTCCCGCCGAAGGACTGCTGGGTTATATCAGTTTTTTGGATATTAGGAATCATGCCGCTATGATTATTGGTACACATATCTTTGAGTGGACATATGTTTTCAATTCACTCAGGGAGATATTTAGGATTAGAATTACTGGATCAAAAGATAAAGCGCTTTTTAGAAACCCGTCAAGGTGTTTTTCGAAGTGGCTGTACCGTGCTGCAGCCCACCAGCGCTGGGTAGAGTCAGGAGTTTGGTCTTGTTCAGTCCTCTTGGCCATTCTAGGGGTGTGTAGTGGCGAAATGTTGTAGGGGAGCGGTGAGAGCAGACGTCCTTGCCTCGTTCCTGATGTTAGGTAGGAAGCGTTTATTCTTTCACCATTAAATAAGGTGGTAGCTGTAGGCTTTTCACGGATGTTCTTTTTCAGGTTGGGGAAGTTCCTTTCTATCCCTAGCTTGCTGAGAGCTTTCATTGTGAATGGATGTTGAATTTTGTTGAATGCCTTTTTTGCATCTACTGAGAGAATTATACAATTTTTCCCCTTTATCTGATAATATGGTGTAGTACATGAATTGATTTTTGGACGTCACGCCAACCTGGTATTGCTGGGATGAGCTAACTTATTTATCCGCTGTAGATAGTGCTGGGTTTGATTTCTTATTTGCTGAAGATTTTTGTACTCGTGTTCATGAGGTATATTGATCTGTAGTTTTCTTTCTTGTGATTTCTTTATCTGACTTTGGTATCAGGATAATGCTGGCCTCATGAAATGAATTGGGAAGTTCTTCCTCCTCCTGTATTTCTGAGTTCCTGTAGAATTATAGTATTTCTTCCTTAAATATTTGATAGGGTTCACCAGTGAAGCCGTCTGGGCTTGGCCTTTTCTTTATGGAAAAGTTTTAAATTGCCAATTCTATTTCTTTACTTGATACAGGAATATTTAGATCTTCTATGTCTTCTTCTTTTTTTTTTTTTTTTGGGACAGAGTGTCACTGTGTTGCCCGGGCTAGAGAGCTGTGGCGTCATCCTAGCTCACAGCAACCTCAAACTCCTGGGCTCAAGCGATCTTCCTGCCTCAGCCTCCCAAGTAGCTGGGACTACAGGCATGTGCCACCATGCTCGGCTAATTTTTCTGTATATTTTTCATCGTCCAGCTAATTACTTTCTAATTTTAGTAGAGATGGGGTCTCGCTCTTGCTCAGGCTGGTCTCGAACTCCTGAGCTCAAACGATCCGCCCACTTTGGCCTCCCAGAGTGCTAGGATTATAGGCGTGAGCCACGGCGCCCGGCCTTCTATGTCTTCTTGAGTCAGTTTTAGTAATTTTTGTTTTTTGAGATATTTGCCTATTTCCTCTATGCTTTCAAATTTGTTGGCATAAAGTTGCTCACAGTATTGTCCTTTTTATTCTCTTATTTATATTTATTTTGTAATAGCTTTATGGAGGCATAATTAACATACAATAAATGACACATATTTAAAGGGTATAATTTTATAAGTTTTGACATACGTATGTACACACACCTGTGAAACCACCACCGCATCAAGGTAATGAATAAACATATCACCCCAAAAGTTTATGCCCCTTTGTATATTTCATTATAGTTTTCATTTCTTAAAATTCTCTACTTAACATGTTCAATCTTTCCTCTAGTTTTCAAACATCTGGAATACAGACATATGGTTTTTAAATTTCAATATATTTAGGGATACAAGTGGTTTTTGGTTCCACGGATGAACTGTATAGTGGTGAGCCCTGGGGCTTTAGTGTACCCATCACCTGAATAGTGTACATTGTGCCCAGTGGGTAAATTTTCATCCCCCACCCCCCTCCCGTCCCCCGCCTTGTCTCCAATGCCCATTGTACCACGCTGCACATCCCGGCATACCCATGGGTAGCTCTCACTTATAAGCAAAAACATGGGGTATTTGGTTTTTCCATTCCTGAGTTACTTCATTTAGGATAGTTACATGTTTTAATGTCATTATCTGCTAATCCTAACATCTATGTCAATTCTAGGTCCATTTCAATGGATTGAGTTTTCTCCTCATCATGGGTGGTATTTTCCTGCATTTTGCATGTCTAGTAATTTTTGACTTGTGAATTTTACCTCGATGGATGCTGAGTATTCTGTATTCCTATTAAGTGTTCTTGAGGTCCCCCCCGCCGACGCCCACCCCTGCGACACAGTTAAGCTACTTGGAAACAGTTTGATCCTTTCAGGTCTTGCCTTCAAGGTCTGTAAAATGGAATCAGAGTAGCGTTGCTCCCAAGTCAAAACCTTTCCAAACACTCTACACGATGCCCTGTGAATTGTGAGGCTTTCCAGTTTGGCCAGTGGGAACAGGCACCATTCCAGCCTGTTTGGTTAGTTAACTAACCAGCCTCTGGTTAGTTTCCACTAATCCATTAGGGTGGTTCTTCCCGGGGTCTTAGGTAGTTTTCTCACACGCATGCACCAGTTAATACTCTCATACACATTTTATGGCGACCCTCTGCAGAATTCTGGGGTTCTTTCTCTGGGCAGCTCTCTCCTCTTTAGTATTTTACCCTGTAACTCCAGCCAACTTATTTTCCCTGGACTCTCAGCTCTATGGCCTCAACTCAGGGGGCTGCCGTGCTCTACCCGGGTCCCCCCTCCCGATGCCGCAGCCGGGAAACTCATTCAACGCCGTGAACTGGAGTGATTGCAGGGCTCACTGCCTTCGTTCCTATTTTTCAGGGACTAGGGATAGTTGCCTACTATCTAATGTCTTCAAAACTTCTGTTTCATATATTTTGTCTGCATTTTCAGTTGTTTAAAGTAGGAGCGTAAGTCTGGTTCCTGTTATTTCATTTTGGTTGCGAGCGGAAGTCATTCTGACTTTCCTTTTAATATCTGTAGGATCCATAGGGATGTCCCCGTTTCATTCCTGATATTGGTAACTTGTGACTGCTTTCTCTTTGTTTTTGATCAGTCCAGCTAAAGGCTTGTCAATTTTATTGATCTTTACAAAGAATGAGCTTTTAGTTTCATTGATATTTTTAATTATTTGTTTTCTACTTTACTAGTTTCTGTTCTTCTCTTTATTACTTTCTTTCTTACACTGCAAGTTTAATTTGCTCTCCTTTTTCTAGATTCTTAAGGTGAAAGTTTAGATTTTTATTTTTATACCTTTCTTCTTTTCTAGTATACGCATTTAAAGACATACATTTCTCTCTAAGCCCTGCTGTAACTAAATCCTGCAAATTTTGATATATTGTGTTTTTAGGTCAACATATTTTTCTAATTTCCCTTGTGATTCCTTTGGACCATGAGTTATTTAAAAGTATATTGTTTAATTATTACATATTTGGGGGATTTTCCATATTTATTTTTGGTTATGTACACTTTAAAAGAATTATATTCTGCTTTTGTTGAATGGATTTTTATAAAAATCAATTAGATCAAGTTTCTTTCTTTTTTTTTGAGACAGAGTCTTACTCTGTTGCCCAGGCTAGAGTGCCATGGTGTTAGCCTAGCTCACAGCAACCTCAAACTCCTGGGCTCAAGCTATCCTCTTGCCTCAGCCTCCCGAGTAGCTGGGACTACAGGCACACACCACTGTGCCCAGCTAATTTTTCTGTTTTTAGTTATTTGGCTAATTTCTTTCTATTTATAGTAGAGACAGGGTCTTGCTCTTGTTGAGGCTGGTCTCGAACTCCTGAGCTCAAGCAATCCTTCCGCCTCAGCCTCCCAGAGTGCTAGGATTACAGGCGTGAGCCACTGCACCTGGTCAGATTTTAAAAAAAAAAAAATTCAATTATTGTACCTTTTACTGCTAGAATTTCTATTTGTTTTTTAAATAATTTTCATTTCTCTGTTAGAATTTCCTGTTATTCACTCACTCCCAATGTATTTTCCTTTTAATTCTTTGAGCATATTTATAATAGCTTCTTTGGAGTTTTGGTCATCTATATTAAACATCTGGGACCACTCAGAGTCAGCTTCTGTTGACTTTTTTTTTTTTTTTCTTGGTATGGGTCACACTTTCCTGTCTCTTTGTATGTATAGTAGTTTCTGGTTGAAAACTGGACATTGCGGGTTATACATTGTCTCAACCCTGGATTGTTTTATTTTTCTGAGGGTGTTGGTGTTTTGGTGTTAGTAGGCAATTGAGTTGCCTGAACTCAGACTACCAACTCTGTGTCTTCTCCCCTGGGAAGCTGCCGATGTCTCTGCTCATTTTTATTTTTTCTATTTTATCTTGGCTCCCCAGGGGTCTCCCCTGCATCTGAATCATTCGGGGCCAGCGAGCGATTGGGCAGAGGGCATGCTCAGACAACTCAAGCCAGTAAGGATTAGACCCTTCGCCACCTGACCTCCAGGTGGGTTGAGGAACTCAGTCAAAGGTTCTAGTTTTAGGCAAGATAAGAAGGAGAGGGAGGAAGTTTTCAAGTGTCTTTGGCTTTCAGTTTTCTCTGGGATCTCTGGGGTCTCCCACATTTATGCTTCATTTAGCAGTTGGCTCAAGATGTGTGAAGAGTGTGTTGTCTTGGCCCTTCTGTGGCTCACTCTCTCTCACCTTCAGCATCTCCCTGTTAAATATTCCACCTTTGAACTTGGTACCCGTGAGGCCAGCAAAGCTGTAGGTTTTTACTGCCCGTACTGGGAGAAATAGGGGTAAAGACCAAAAGTTTCGTGTTTTTACCCTGGTAGCCATTTTTCCTGAGTAAAGACTCGTCACATTGTTCCCTGTCTTTGGTCATCTTCCAGTGCTCTGAAATAGTCGTTTTCAAAACCATTTTGTCCAGTTTTATACTCGGGGACAAAAGTGTGAAACTTTTTCTCTGTGGAGGAGAATCGCTTAACGCTGACATGAAAGGAAATCTTGCCCTTTGTACTTTTTTCAGGATTTTATTTTATGATATAAGGAAAACATGTTCATCATAAACATTTAGAAAATAAGACAGCTTTCTCAAATCACTTGTGATCTATTGCCTGGAGATAATTACTGTGAGCATTGTAAATATATCCTTTCACATCTTAAACATATACATTTAAGAAATACAAAAATGAAACCATTTGGTATACACTTTTTTAAAATTGAGGTAAAATGCACACAACATAAAATTTACCGTGTTAGCCATTCTAAGTTTACAGTTCCATGGCATTAAGTACATTCGTATTGTTGTCCAACCATCACACCATCGCAGAACTTTTTCGTCTTCCCCAACTGGAACTCTGTACCCGTTAAACACCAAGACCCCCTCCCCCTCCCCCAGCCCCTGGCAGCCACCATTCCGCTTTCTGACTCTACCAGCTTGACCACTCTGGGTATTTCATGTAAGTGAAATCACGCAGTCTTTTGTGGCTGACTTATTTCACTGAGCATAATGTCCTCGAGGTTCATCCATGTTGTAACATGTTTCAGGATTTGTTTCCCTTTTAAGTCTGAATGATATTCCACTGTACAGATCGTGCCACGTTTTGTTTATTCATTCATCCCGGGCTGTTTCACACTTGGAGTGTTTCCACCTTTTTGCGATTATGAATAACGCTGCTATGAACATGAACGAACAGATGTCTGTTTCAGTTCCTTTGAGCACGCACCCAGAAGTGGGTTGCTGGATTACACGGTAACTCTGCGTTTAATGTTTTGGAGAATCATCGTGTTGTTTTCCGCAGCGGCGGCACCAGCGAGGCACAAGGATTCTGATTTCTCCACATCCTCGCCAACGCTCGCGATTTTTTGTTTTTTGATGACAAGCGTCCGAATAGGTGTGAAGAAGTATCTCACTGTGGTTTTGATTTGCGTGACTAGTGACACTGAGCATCTTTTCATGTGCTTATTGGCCATTCGAATATTTTCTTTGGAGAAATGTCTATTTGAGCCTTGTGCCCGTTTCTTGATCAATTACTTGGTTTTTCATTGGTGAGTCCTAGTTCTTTGTATATGCTGGATATTAATCCCTTATCACAGATGCGATTTGCAAATATTTTCTCCCCTTCCATCGTTGCCTTTTCACCCTGTGGCTAGTGTCCTTTGATGCACAGGTTTTCTTATTTTGGTGAAGTCCCATTTGTCTATTTTTTCTTTTGTTGCCTGTGTCTTCAGTGTCACATCCAAAAACCCATTGCCAAATCCAATGTCATAAAGCTTCTCTCCTGTGTTTTCTTCTAAGAACTTCATAGTTCCAGTTCACGCCTCTAGCTGTGGCTGGGTTTGGATTCTGGCTCTGCCACTACTCAGCTAGATTAATTCGGGCAACGACCTTACCCTCCCTTCATGAAGTAATGGGCGTCACAGTACTTACTTATGCAGTTATTGAGGTAGCTCAGAGCTCAGCACAAAACAGACACTCAGCAAACACCTCTCCCTCCCCTCTTAGCGTGCCTGAAACTAGAACCCGGGGTCTTTCTTAATCTCTATTACTGCAAACAGAAGCATGAGACACTTTCTAATTCCATAGTCTTGCTTAAAGGGAAAGAAACAAAATCCCCTTTAATTAATATCTATATGAATTACAACATTATATTAATTTATATTTTCTATAATATAAAATTATAATTTATATTAATTATTTGCCATGCAGTGTTCTAAGCATTTTATGAATGTTAGCCCACTTAACACCTTCCAGCTAAGAAAGTGAGAAATTAGCTTGGACTGAGAAAGTCCAAATCTGGCCAGCCATTGGTGAGTCTGGAATGACCGACGGGGATAAGGCCAGCTGCAACGTTACCAGGGAACACTATTTCTCCCAGGGACATGCCGCAGCTATGAAATGTCATAATAACTCACTTCTTTGAGTGACGACTGCTTTCTTGCCCACTGAGAAACCTCGTTCTCTAAAATCAGACCACCAGAATTGTTGCTGCTTCAAATGCCGTCGGGAGGAATTTCGGATCTGGAATGTGAGGATGAAACATCCCGCTCTTGCCCCCAGGATCTCGGTGGCTTTGACAGAGAAACAGCCCTGACTTCCAACCCAGGTGCAGAGGGTTAGACAAGGCTTTCTGGACACAGCACTCCACACCTGTCTTACCTTTGTGGTTCCCACGGAAACGGGGCTCCGGGTCCACTTTGCAGGACAGACTCGACAGTGATCCCCTTACACTTAGCTCTGCTTTGCTCTGAGCTCATTAAACATTGTTTCACTGAAATTTTACCTGAATTCCATCCTCCTCCCAAATTCTAGGATAACACTACCTTTCCCTTGGTGTGGTTCTCTGTGTGTCGTCTCCCTCACTGCAACAAGTCGACAAATCTGAGTCCGTTGGGCTCCAGGCTTGTTCTTGGTGGTCTTAGGTTTATTGGGCTAGGACAGGACTTTTAAGCCTCAAATTCAAGACTGTCCTCAACCAACCTGAGCTGCATGTCACCCCTAGTCCAGGGCTTCTCAAACTTGAGTTTGCATCAGAAGCCCTGGAGAGCTTGGGCCAGCACAGATCGCTGGGCTCCACTTCCCTGGGTTTCTCATTCAGTCGTCTGGAGTGGAACCTTAGAAGATGCATTTCTGGAAAATTCCCAGGTGATGTTGATGATGCTGCTGGTTCCAGGGAACACACTTTGGGAACACCACCCTAACGAATCCTCATCACCTTAACGTGATAGAGTTGTAAGGAGTAAGTAACAGATGTGTGAAGAACTCAGCATAGAACTTGTCATATACTAAGTACTTGCTAATGTAAGCTGTTGCTATTATTGTTGAATGCACAACTCAGATTCTCCAATAATCCACTCACCCATCTGGTCTTTCTTCAAGTTCATTCTCGTGGTCCTTTGAGACCTTCTAGTCTAGGGGGGAGATGAGACAGGCAACCAATTAATTACACCCCAGGGCAATATGAAATAAGCTCCTTGCACAGATGTTGGCAAAAGCACACATTTGGAGTCATGCTATAAATATATAATTTTTGTATATTCGCCCTACTGAGTATTTTAATCACCACCATCACCATGTCATGTTAGAAGACCTCCCAAACCAGAACTACTAGGCATGTCTACGCTGAATTTTGTTTACTCAATCTGTTGGTAGACATTTAATTTCTTCCACTTGTAAATTGTTATTAACAACTCTCCTCTGAAGATCCTTGCATCTAAACTATTTGTCAGGCCCACAGATGACTTCTTTTTTTTTTTGAGACAGAGTCTCACTGTGTTGCCCTGGCTAGAGTGAGTGCAGTGGCGTCAGCCTAGCTCACGGCAACCTCAAACTCCTGGGCTCAGGCGATCCTCCTGCCTCAGCTTCCTGAGTAGCTGGGACTACAGGCATGTGCCACGATGCCCGGCTAATTTTTTCTATATGTTTTTAGCTGTCCAATTAATTTCTTTCTATTTTTGGTAGAGACGGGGGTCTCGCTCTTGCTCAGGCTGGTCTCAAACTCCTGAGCTCAAACAATCCACCTGCCTCGGCCTCCCAGAGAGCTAGGATTACAGGCATGAGCCACCGTGCCAGCTTTAGGAGTTCATTCTTAAAGATAGGTGTTACCTTTATCTTACAGTGGTAGTCTTTGTAGTTACTGTGTTTTAAAAGAAGACACTGCTTTTTAACATGTTGTAGTATATTAGTTTAGAAGTGGTTTTTCATGGCCCCGTCCCCATTTTCTCTCTTCTTCCATTGGTAGATAAAAGCCAGTCTTTATATGGAATTTTTATGCTTTACTTTTTACTATTGACTTCTTTCACCTCCTCCTTTCTGCTTCCTTAAGGATATCCACAGAAAAACAGTTCCTGAAGTAGAAGTATCCTACTCTGCTGAAAATTTGCTTTAAGAAGCTT
>CAUYSK010064756.1:0-21132 GCA_963575035.1 Avahi laniger | reverse complement strand
TTTTTAGTTGTCCAATTAATTTCTTTCTATTTTTAGTAGAGACGGAGTCTCGCTCTTGCTCAGGCTGGTTTCGAACTCCTGAGCTCAAACAATCCTCCCGCCTCGGCCTCCCAGAGAGCTAGGATTACAGGCGTGAGCCACCGCGCCAGGCCCTCCGCAATGTTTTGTGTTTGCACCATGGCTCTGTGAGCTTGTAGTTGAAACAGTTGATGCGTTTCTGCACGTGCACTATTTTAGCTTTGCTTTCTGAGACATTCGGCTTCAAGTGGTAAAGAACTGAGCATGTAACTAAAACTCACTTGTTTGAATGCTCTGGGCTTTCCTAAGACCCCTCATCTGTTGCTCTTTGGGCCAGGAGTTGGTTTGAGACTAGAATCCACCACAGACAGCGGCTCGGTACAAGGCCCAGGGGATGTTGGCAGTTGTGGGCGGCCACGTGACCAGGTGGCGTGGCCACAGCAGAGTCCAATAGGCTGACTGTGGGTCTTTATTAACCCCGAGAGAAGAGTTGTGTCTAGAAACCTGACCTAAGGTGAAACCGGCTGAGTCCAAGTGTATGTAGAACTCCGCCAAGGACATTTCATCACAAGGACATGAACTCTGCGCTTAATTGAACTTTTTTTTCCCCCAAAGCAGTGCTAGGATTTTGGTCAGCTGATACAGTGATTAGTTGCAAGGCAACTTTTGTCTGTGTTCATAGATTTTTTAATAGATTAGTTGAAGCTCTGTGGTTTAATGAAGTAACAGTTTACAAGTCATGGAAAGCTCGCATTTGTTTAATTACTTTAATTGACACATAATAATTGTACATAATTATGTGATACAACATGATATTTCAATATGTGTGTACAATGTGTGATGATCAAAATAATTAGCATATCCATTACCTCTAACATTTACCTTTTCTTTGCGTTGGAGACATTCAAAATCCTCTTTTCTAGCAATTTGAAAATATACAATAAAGTATTGTTAACTGTAGTCACTCTGTAATGCTGTAAAACCCTAGAACTTACCCATCCTACCTAGCTGTAATTTTCTAGGGAAAGGGATGAATTCTTCCCTCTGCATCTGTGCTAACACTGATATATGCTCTGTGAGTGGAACAGGCCTCCTCACTGAAGGTGGAAGACAGACTAGTCCCGCAGACCGCCTTCCTCCCAGCTCATGCCTAGCAGCTCACGAGAACGCAGGTCCTCTTTGGCAGCCCTCATCTTGGGTTTTCCCCTCATCTGATGCTGAAATGTCTGTCCTGCCTGGCTCCACTCTGTATTTCTGGGGTACCTCCACCAAGTTCAGGCCTTGCTCATCTTTTCCTTACTCTCTGCTCTCCTTACGTCTGTCTGAACAAAAAGAACGGAAGACACACTCACATCTCTATGATGCTCAAGTAACTTGAATATTAAAGCATAAAGTACATCTCTGCCTGACCGCCTGACTGTGAGACTTGATGGAGGGGCGTAAATCACATTTGAGCCAGCAGAGCCCTGTGAATATTTGTTTCAATCTTAAACCTCTCTGCTGCCCTGGGACTAGTCTGTATCTGGAGATCGAAGTGACTAATCTGAAGGAGTCTGCATCTGGGATCGAGGTACCACTGTTGATAATATCCTGAGAGATTGCAGAGAATACAGGCGGTGCTGGAATGAAGGTGAATGCTCGGAGTTTTCAGACGGCGCCAAGAGATACCAGACCTGCGCAGTACAGTGTGGGCACGTTGGCTGCCCAGCGCTGCAGATGTGGCCGGCCTGAATTGAAATGTCCTCTTGTCAGTGTAAAAACACACCAGATTTTGAAGGTATCGTTTGAAAAATGAATGTAAAATAACTCAATAATTTTTATATTAATTACATGTTGAAATGATAACATTTTAGATTTATTGGATTAAAATAAATATATTATCGAAATTAACTTCCCCTGTTCTTTTTATTTTTTGATGTGGCTGCACAAAAACTTAAGGTAACGTACATGGCTCAGATGTGTGGCTTGCATTGTATTTCCGTGGGACGGTGCCGTTCTAGACTCTACAATTCATTGACACTGCTCCATCTCCTTGGCAGCATTCTAAAATGTTAAGCAGATGGTTGTATACTTGTAGAAAAGAAAGTAGTAATATCTATTATAAAAGCAAGAATAATTTCACTAAGAGCAAATCACGTTCTCATTGTTTTTTCTTGTCATAAGGTTACTTGGCTAGAAGATCAGAACACGTCTGTAGATTTATTTGTGGATTTCTGCAGTGCATTTGGAATGGGTCCTCTGATCAGCTCGAGGACAATTTAGGTGGAATAGAATTGTGGTTGATGGCCTGGCTGTGTCTGTACCTGGCGAAACTCAGTTCTTGATGGTGGTGTCAGGAACAGCCTGGGAGATGCCCTGTGGTTTGCCATGGAGTTTGTTTCATTTCAGGGGAGTGAGTGAACGTAAAAGAACATTTGTGAAGAGGTCAAGGGGGGTCAGGCTCTTAGTGCTCTGAAGAAAGGGAATGCCATCTGAGCCATGCTCTGCCGAGTGGTCTGGAGTTCATTCACTGAACACATTTATTGAGCACGTATGTGCCCAGGCACTACGCTAGGTGCTGGGAAGAAAGATTAATAAGATACTGTCCCTAACCTCACAATTCTGCCTAGGGGAAAAGAAAACCACTTAAATAAAATCCCGGTCCTTGTGGTAGCAAACTGACAGGGGCGCCTGTGCGTAGGGTGCAGGGCCGTGGTGCAGATACCATACCCAGATCTGCTGGTCTGACCCGATTCCACTGGATTCTCATTTCTAACTCCTACAAAGAATGGCTTAGTATTAATTGTTCTAAAACTGAAATCATTATCTTTAATAGTTCATATCCAACAAATTATAGAGGAAATTAATTTATATGAGATTTTTCTACAGCTGTGGCAGAAAGCTTAGCAATATCTGCTTTGAAAAATTTCCAGGACAAAATTGTCTTGACAGTGTACTTTTGGGGGCTTACTGGACGCATGTGCTAGAGTGGCCTTCAAACTGTTGTTGCTCAAAGAACATTCTGGCTTTGCCTACAAGATACCTCCTTCGCTGCATCCTTACAGAAGGGAAAAATTCTACCTTCTGGTCAGGAATTTTGAACTCTAGCTGAAAGTTAGGAACCTACTGAGCTCTTCACAGTCTAAGAGGTTTGTTTGTTTTGAAAGATTCTTTCAAGGGTTTATGTAGCTGGTCTGTGGCTTTGTTTCTGTCAACTTTGATCTTCCAAGTATGTAATAAGTGGCTCTAGGCAACGTGTAGGTGAAGGAATTACCTTAGACTCTCTCAGAATCACTTCATCAATGAGTAGCCTTCACATCTGCCATGGGCTTCACTTTGGCTCAAGGATACTCGGAGATGGCCACACGACATCTCTTACTGGTTTTTGGTAGAGAGGGTGTGAGGACCCTCATGTGTTATTGCCCAGTGTGCTCTACACTTTACACAGCTTTAAAAGTCTGTCAAAAATATTCAAGGCAAGTAATTTGACTAAAAAAAAAAAACAATAAACTTTAGGCAAAGTTGAGACACAACTATAGCAATAACTTAGTAGGAAATTCTGCTGGTTTATTCTCTTTCTTGACCTCTGTGCTCTACGCTTAAATTTTCTCTACGTCCTGAAATTTTTATTTTCTATTTTTCTTGGGTTGTACTTCATTTATTTTTTTAAAGTATCTCATATTTTTGTGAAAGAAGGCAGGGTTTCAAGTAAAACTAAAGGTTTTCTTAATGTCATTTTTGGTCTGTAGTTGGTTCTGTGTAAGTATTACATTGGAAAGGTAGAGGTTATGTATTTGATCTTGTTCAAACTTCTATATTAATTGTTTAGATCAGGGGTGGGCTACGTTTTTATTTTTTATTTTACTTGCAGATTTTTTTTGGTAGGTGAGAAAAAATATATAGAAGTTGCATTTTTTTTTTCCCATTCAAAATTTAAAGTTTTATGGAGTCCTAGGGAAAAAAAATAAGCTCTCACCACTGAGTGATCCCTGTTGAGTAGAAAACCTCAAAGGGGCACTTGGCGCTGGATCTGGGCCACAGACGTGGCACACTCTGTGCACGTTTGGGTGGTCACAGAGTGTGGTGGCAGACAGACCTTTCCCTCCCGTGCCCGTGCAGGACACTGGGGTACGTTTGGGGTTGTCCCCTTTCTCAGAACAACCCTTCAGAGTTGGTTCTGCTATGGTTCCACTGTAGTAATGGGGTCACTGGTGCGAAGAGGTGAGATGGATTCTTCAGCTCGTCTGGGTGGTGGAAGAGCCCCAGGGCCTTGGCTCCTGCTGTGCTCCCTTCCTGGTCTTCCCTTTCCTGGGGTCCCGGGTCCCATCCACCTGAGCTTGGCTAGTGGAGCGCTCATTCCCACCTGGAGCCTCCCTGCCCGTGGCTCTCAGAGGCCCCAACTTTTACTTTATCCTGACCCTGGCCGTGCCTCCCATCCACCCCACCTTCCCCCCAGGCCGGGGAGGGTCTGTTGAAGACCCCCAGATGGATTTTCCTAGAGGATCTCCCCTTCCTGAAAGGCAGCGTTTGGAATCGTGTGCTGTCTCTGGGACTAAGGCTGGCTGGGCTTTACTTAGCAGCAAAGATTTCTCTCAGTGCTGGCCTAGATGGCAAATGCCTGATGTTACAGATTCTTTCCCCCAAGTGGCTCAAAGGTGGGATATTATAGCAAGAAATATCAAGTGTGGCATAAAAATATGAAGGGGGCCTGGGGGTGGGGGATTCCTGTCCCTGGCAGCAGTCCCAGCCCCGCACACTCTGGGGCTCCGTAAATAGCTGTTTATGTGTTGGAGAGGCCTTGGCGGGAGGAGGGGTTGGTGAGCTGTGTGTGTTCTCCGCAGGGCGGAACCCATGCAGAGAGCGGGAGGCAGGCTTCCTGTTCACGTGCGGTCGGAGGTGACCCACGCTGGAATGCGCTGCCGTATAGAGTGGACCCGCTGTTGCCGCGGGGCATGGAAGGGGGTCCAAGGGGCTGCACATTCATCTTTTTGTCCTGTTTGCCGAGGCCCAGATTTTTTTATCCTGCTACATATCAGCCTCACCCATAACCTACAGTTTCTGTTACTATTTCTAGCACCATCTTTTTTTACTTCTCATTTTGGGTTTATTTTATCCTGCCTTAGGAGCTCTGAGCCTGCTCCACAGTAGACTTAACGTTGTCTGTTCAGGGGACTCTCAGAGGCAGTGTTGGAAAATAAGGTCACTTCTCTCTTTAACACTGAAATAAACTGATACATGCTTGTACCCAGAGTACAGGAGACTGCAGTAGTTGGCCTCCCGTGTCGGGGTGTCTGTTAGGGTGCTGTGAATGTGCCAGGAACACGGGCCTCCGGGGAATGGGCTTCACTGTGCACTGGCGTCCTGGCATCTACTTGCGAAGAGTTACGTTTCGCCTTCCATCTTCTCACTTGGAAAAGGCTCAAGCGAAACTAGAACTGTCAGGGCTAAATTGGCATAATGGACACCAGTTCTTCCTCGAAAGGCCCTTGTAGGTTACCCTCTCCAGTGGTCCAGACTGTTGACCTGCTAAGAACACTGAGGATCAGGACCTTCCTGGGCCTCTCTATTCTGAGTGGGGATGGCAGGGTGCTCCCTGGGTGATGCTGATGTTCTGGGAACTTTAGGAACCCATGATCAGGGTCCGTGCTTTGCAGACCAGCACATCAGAGTGAGCTGGAGGGCTGTTCCTACTCAAATTGCCAGCTGGCCCCGGTTTCTGATTGAGTAGGTCTGTGGAGGGCCTGGACATTTTCACAAGTTCCCTGGTGATGTTGAGCCTCTCTGTGTGAAATCCTCATTAGAGAGGAGCCCAGTGCCAGGTCTGAGTGCCGAGGCACAGGAGACTTTGTGGGATCCTGGGCAGGAGGGAGGGTTATAATGTCTTGCAGGGAAAACATGGCAAAGGGGCAGAAAGGGTTGTAAAAGTTCTCCTAGAGAAGAGAACCTGTAATGTCACCGGCTTTAACCTTCTTAGCAAGAACTGTGGCCCGGTGCGAAGGTGCATGCCTGTAATACCAGCACTTTGGAAGACCGAGGCGTGAGGTTCACTTGAGCCCAGGAGCTCGAGACCAGCCTGAGCAACATACTGAGACCCACATCTTAAAAAAAAAAATAGAAGAATTGGCCAGGCGTGGTGGCACACACATGCAGTACCAGCCTCTTGGGAAGCTGAGGCAGGAGGATGGCTTAAGCCCAGGAATTCGAGGTTACAGTGAGCTATGATCTCCCCACTGCACTCCAGTGTAGGCAACAGAGCCAGACTCTGTTATATATATATAGAAAAAGAATCTTCAGTGCAGTCCCTAATTTTTATTTATTTTTTTAACTGATAGAACATAAAGTCCCTAATTTTTAATATAACTATTCTCCTTAATAAGCCATATATATGTGTGTTTTTCCCTAATCATTTTGCATTTGTCTTTAGCCTGTGTAGATTTTCATATTTAAAATAACAGTTCAGTTATGATTTACCTTTTGAGGTATCATTTATTGAACATATTAGACGCTTGAAAGCACACCTGCGACTTTCATTTTTCATTTTAAATGAAAATGTTTTTGTGGCATATTCTGTGATAAAATATTTTTAAATGTAGTGGTTGTATGAAATTTTTATTAATATCAAAATTTTAGGTTATGAAAATGTACTTATTTCCTTAGATTTAAAAAATGTTTTTACAAAATAACTTTCTTTTCTTAGGGATTTTTATGTTTTTAGTTCATGAGTCCTTTATTTTCAGACAGCTTGGGTGATTTTGTTTTAAAATACATTCATATTCTTGGAACTTTTTTTTCTTATTTCAACAAAAATTGATACAGGTACTTATTAAAATGATTAAATTTGGAGGAATATAGTGAAGATAATTTCTTAATTTCATTTTAGGTCCTCAAGCAAAAATGCCATCAGTGAACTAAAACATGCTTTTGAAAAGTTACAAGGATTTCCATGAAATCTACTTAACCATGTATTCTATAATTAAAATAAGTCCTATTTGGAAACAAATTTAACTCCTAGAATATTGAACTATTTCTTTTTATATCACTCAACTCATTCTATTTTTATGGTTTAATTATATAGTTGACCCATTTAATCAGAATACCTCACGCAACAAAACTAACTAGGGTTTCTTTTAATCAGTTTTAGCATCTGAGGGATCTGATGTCTCTTTGGTGAGTGTGGCCAGAAGGAACTAGAACGCGTATTCTCTATGCTGCTGTGATGATTTTTTAAATCTGTGAAAATGGATACTTTTAGATAATGATTAAATGGAGCAAAGAGAAAGCCAGGAGTTGAAGTAAAATTTTGTATTGTCTGTTGTTGTGTAACGATGACCCCAAAACTTAATGGCTGAAATGGTAAAGATTTCCTGTCTTTGCATGCCATGGGTGTTTGGAGTGTCTTAGCGGGGAAGTTCTGGCTCTGGGGTTTCTCAGGAGCTTGCGGTCACTCTGTGGCTGGGACTGCAGTCATCTGGGGGCTGAGTGGAGCCCCAAGGTGGCCCAGCTGGTGGGCTGGAGAGTGGCCACTGTCTGGCCCAGTGGTTGAGTGTGGGGAGCTCAGTTCCTCCCCAGCTTGGGCTTTTCCTCATGCTGCTTGAACTGTTTTGGTTGTAGGTCCAACTCTCGGCCAGGCGAGAGCCGGAAGGAGGATCTTTCGTCGAGTCCCAGACTGAGGATCTACTTGACTCCTGTGTTCAGGAAGTTTTCCCTGAGGTGCTGCCTCATACCAGGAAGTGCTCTAGGCAGATGCCGGTCGAGTTCTGTGCTCACGATGCACCGGAGAGGAAGCTGAGCCCAGGTACCAGGGGTTGAGAGTGCGGTGAGCAGAATGGGCTCAGCGTAAATGAGAGGGAATGTGTCCAGGAAGGCTTTCCTGAAGGTCAGATCTGAGCTGAATTAGATCTCCCTACCTTCTAAGGAAAGGCAGATGTCAGCTAGGTGAACAGGCGGGGGGCAGAGTGGGGGGAGAAATTCAGAAGGGAAATGCCCGGCAGATGGGATAGCCCTAGCCAAGGACTGAGGCATGGAACAGCACAGCAAGTCTGGAGAACTTCAGCTGTTTACTTTTGCGGTGTCAAGTGAAATATTTGATTTGGGGAAAGATGTAAGGGACAGAGGAACCAAGCGTGGTAGGTAGCAGAATTTGGACTTCATCCTGTAAGTCTGAGCCTGCGGCTTGTTTGCGTGGGTGGTCATGTCACCTTGCATGCATAGTTTTTCTTTCGTGCATAAAGATTTGAGCATCTACCAGGTTTAAGGCATTATTCTGCTTCATTGAATCCTGCAAGGTAGGTATGTCTGCATTTTATAGATGAGAGACTGATCGCGGGAGATTAATTGACTTGGGCAAGATCATGTAGCCAGTGAGTAGCAGGGCTGAGCGTTTGTGTGCATCTTTGTGAAAATCCGAAGGCAGAGTTAAGATGTAAACTAGTTTTTCATAAGAGCCACTGGAGACACATATTTGAAATAAAGATTTCAGGGCCTCACGTTAGACTTACGTATGTCTAGGGGAAGGACCTCCGGGCTATTTACTATTGATGAGGTCGAGAGCTTAGCTTTGCTTTTGGCTTGAACCTTGGTTCAGTGAGGGTGGAGGAGTTGAGAAAGGGGGATGCAGTCTATAGGGGCTGAGGAACATGAAGACGGAAGGATGGTTTTATTTGAAAAACACTGAGTGATATCACAGCCATATTCTCTTTAAAGAGATTTCAAAGTCTCTAAAGAATAAATTGTGAGGAAAGTTACCCACAAGCCTTGGTATCTTGGAAATCAAGAAACAATTTGATTTTTGATATTTAATTTGAAAGATGCTAATGTGGTGTTTAATAATCTACTAGAACCAAAAGCTGAGAAATATCTGATTATAAGAGCCCAGACCACTAATAATGTCCTGGAGTTCCCTAGGACTGAAGAAAAACAAATAGAATTACTAAGAATTGTTTTAAAAGGAAGGGTGCTTTGGTTGTTAAGGATTGCTCTGTATTTCATAATGTACTTCAAAATTGCCTTCAGTGTAATGGAGGTATTAGTTTAAAATTTGCTCTTAATGTAAATCTTTCTTGGCCAGTCATTTATATTGACATTAATTTCCCTGAAGTTCTAAAGAAAGCGTATAGCAGGCATTTAAGTATGGAAAATTCAATCCTCAGTAAAACCTTATCCTTGCAAGCTTCTTAGAGGTATTGGGTCATTTTATCCTCAAAACCAAAAACGTTAGGCTTCTATTTCCATTTCATAGGGCTATAGAATGTGAAGAAAAGAATGCGCACACTAGTTAATTCTTATGTTGAATGCTAAAACAAATGTATTCAAATATTTATATTTTTATCAATTTTTTCTCTGTTCTGTCAATTATTAAGTACAGAGTCCAGAATATCTCTGTGATTGGGGATTTGCCTGTTTCTCTATTCTGTTTTATAAATTTTTGCTTCATTTAGTTTGAGGTTTCATAATTAGCTTTGTATACATTTAAAACTCTGAGGTCTTTGTAATGAATTGACTCTTGTCATTATGTGATGCCCGTTCCTTATCTCTAGGAATATTTCTTATCCTAAAGTTTACTTTATCTGACAGTAATGTAGCTATACCAGCTTTCTTACTATTAGTGCTTGGGGTGTGTGTGTATGTATTTTTTTCTATACTTTTATTTTTAACATACCCTGTCTTTATACTTAAAGTGTGTCTCTTATAAATAGCATATAGTTAGGTGTTGCTTTTTATCCAGTCTTAAAAAGCACTCCCTTTTGATTGAGGAGTTTCGTCCATTTACATTTAATGTAATTCACATTGATATTATTAAATATTGATATGGTTGATTTTATTACATTGATATGGTTTCTTTTTATGTTAATATGGCTGATTTTAAATCTGTTGTCTTATTATTTGTGTTCTATTTGTCCAATCTGTTTTACTTTCTTGCATTATTTTGGATTAATCAAGTAATTTTTACTATTTTATTTTGTCTCCTTGGCTTTTTAGCCAAGGTTTTGTTTTATTTTTTACTAGTTGCTCTAGGGATTACAACAGATAGATAGAAATACAGAATCACCATTTATGTTGAACTAATACTGTACCAGTTCACATTCAGTGTAAGGATCTTACAACTGTTTATTTTCATTTACTCTCCTCCTATCTTTTGTGCTACAGTTATATATTTTAATTCTACATGTGTTATATACTTCCTAATATATTATTTTTTTTACAATTTTTTAACATGTATATGTATATATAAATACTTTTTTGCATATATCCAGAGATTTACCATTTCTAAGCTCTTCATTCCTTCCTGTAGATGTGAGTTTTTCCTTTTGTTATTATTTCCCTTCAGCCTGAAGAACTTCCTCTATCCTTTATTGTATTGTGGGTCTACTAGTGGTGAACTTCCTAAAGCTGGTATAGCTACATTACTGTCAGATAAAGTAAACTTTAGGATAAGAAATATTCCTAGAGATAAGGAACAGGTATCACATAATGACAATAGTCAATTCATTACAAAGACCTCAGAGTTTTAAATGTATACAAAGCTAATTATGAAACCTCAAACTAAATGAAGCAAAAATTTATAAAACAGAATAGAGAAACAGGCAAATTCCCAATCACAGAGATATTCTGGACTCTGTACTTAATAATTGACAGAACAGAGAAAAAATTGATAAAAATATAAATATTTGAATACATTTGTTTTAGCATTCAACATTTCATTTTGCTGAAAATGTCTTTAATTTGCCTTCATTTTTGAAGGATAATTTTGCCAAGTATACTATTCTGGGCTTCCAGCTTTCTTTTTTCTTTCAGCACTTTAAATATGTTCTTTCATTCTGATTTCCCTTTTTCTTAATATGAAGTTGGCCATCGTTATTATCTTTGTTCCCCTATGTGTAACGTCTTTTTTCTCTTGCTTTTTAAAAAATGTTTTTGTTTTTGTTTTGTTTTCAGCAATTAGACTATAATATGTTTAGATAAGTTTTCCTTTATATTTATCTGCTTAAGGTTTATTGAACTTCTTGGTTGGTGGGTTGATTTCTTTCACATTTGGTATATTTTATCCACATGTCTTCGATTTTTTTTTTGTTTGTTTTTTTGTTTTGAGAAAGGATCTTCCTCTGTTGCCCAGGTTAGAGTGTAGTAGCATCATCATAGCTCACCGCAACCGCAAACTCCTGGGCTCAAGCAATTCTCCTGCCTCTACCTCCAGAATAGCTGGGCCCACAAGCATGCACCACCATGCCCCACTAAGTTTTCTGGTTTTTGTAGAGACGGGGGTCTCACTATGTTGCTCAGGCTGGTCTCAAACTGCTGGGCTCAAGCAATCCTTCCACCTCTGCCTCCCAGAATGCTAAGATTACAGACATGAGCCACTGTACTTGACTGCTTCAAATATTTTTAATCTCATTGTTCTCTCTTCTCTTAATTACTCATGTTTATTGTTTGATATTATTTTGCAAGTCACTGCTACTTTCTTTGCTTGCCTGTTGTTTTTCTCTTTTTAATTTGGAAGATTTAAGTTTACTGATTTTTTTTTCTTCTACAATATCTGGTTAGCAATCCTCTTCAATGAATTTTTGATTTCAAATATTACATTTTTAGTCTTAGATTTTATTTAGTTCTATTTTAGAATTTTCGTTTCTATCCTAAAATATTCCGGCTCTTCTCCCATTAGATTCTGTTTTTATATATATTCTTAAACATATTTGTAGTTGTTGTTTTAAAGTCTTTAACTGCTAATCTCATTAACTGGATCATCTATGACTCTGTTCTTACTGACCGTGTTCACTCTTAATTATGGATCATATTTTCCTGTTTATAGGTTTTGTAATTTTTAAATTGTATTCCAAGTTTTGTTGATAAAAAATAGTAGAGGCAAATGTATGTACATATATATTGAGAGAGAGAATATTTTGTTTGCTTTATTTTTCAAGAGTATAAACTCTTTGTAACGGAGATTTAAGTTTACTGATTTTTTTGTCTTCTGCAATATCTGGTTATTTTCTTCTGCAATATCCTCCCTCCTCTGGGGGAGGAGCTGCCCATTCAATTTCCTCGGGATTTAGTTAAGATCTGAATTGTACTTTTAATTAGATTGAGTTCACCTAATTGGCCTTTCATCTTAAAAAAAATTGTCGGTATTTCAGCTGAGAGAAAGTTGGACTACAGTTGTCCATCTTTTGATTTCCCATTGGAATAAAAGATTGAAGCATGTTGAGACTGTATGGGCTGTGTGCTTTCTCTCAGCCTTCTGACCTCTCCACTGCTGCTTTTTTGTGTCATTTAGGGGGTTGGGGGAAGGCGTGGGGGTGAATGAGAAGACTTATTAGGAAGAGGTGATTTGCTTTTGTGTTGTTTGTTCTTCCAGATTCCAGTCTTTGCTGCTGGTTCACATCGCAGCCCAAGGCTTGTCTGTCTCTCCTCGTTCCTGCCAAGTCTGTCTGTCGACTTGTTCCTCCCGTCCAGGCTAGGCACAGTCCTGTCATATGGTAGCTTCTGGCTTTCAGCTCACCAAGGAAGGGGCCTTGTTTCTTGTTGACATTAGGGCCATCAGGACTTCTTTGCATTTATTATTCTTTGCTAAACTCATAGAAAAGTTTTTATTTTATCCGGGTGAAATTTCTTGTTACCATGGGATCAGAGGCTCTCTTCATGTGCTGCTCATCCTAATTGGACACAAAAATTTCATAAGCGCTTTTAAAGCAAGTGCTTTAGATGCTGAAGGTGTCAGTGAGAGTGAGTTCTCTTGTCCCCTTGATCTTTGCTGGGTTTGACCCGTGAGAGGCACTGGCCAAGGGTCTGTGCCCAGTTGAATGTGTTAAGTGACATTCTTCTAATTTTTCTGTTATTCAACTCTAAAGTCTGTTATATTAATGCTATTCTAAGGAGCCACCACTGGCTGCTGATAACCTGCTAACCAAATAGGATATCTAAAAGAGAATAAAAAATGAAACCAAGCTTTGCTCTTTAGGGCTTGACCTGAAACACTCTTTAGTTATGAAATTACCCAACCATGTGCAAGTCAGAAAACATGAAAAGTTAAAGATATATACATAGAGTTGATTCAAATTATTACTACTACTAATGGGAGAAATGTAATTGGTTATTTACTTGTGTCAGGTACCATGTCAGTGGGGTTATATGTATTGTCATTTAATATTCAGAAGAACCCTGAGTAGAACTGAGATTCCAAGTTGGGGTCGACTGCAAAACATATACCTTTAACCACTAAGCTACAAACATGGCCTTGTTCAACCACTTGTTGATCAATTAAAGTATTTTACCCAACACCTACTTTATTGTGGGTATTGATGTGAGAGTGGAGCAAAAGAGAATTTGAGAGACTTTGACTCGAGAGATGGACATAAAAGAATTCAAAGACTGCGTTTGTGAAACATGTAATTTATTTGGTGAAGTAAGGCTTACGTAAAGCACCCAAAAATGCTACACAAGACCTATAATGAATGCTATCTATATTTTATGGAGCAAGTTGTGTTTTTTATCACGCACTTTACTGTTACCGTTGAAATAGCAAAATTGCCTTCAATGTAATGGAGGTATTAATTTAAAATTTGCTCTTAATGTAAATCTTTCTTGGCCAGTCGTTTATATTGACATTAATTTCCCTGAAGTTCTAAAGACAGCGTATAGCAGGCATTTAAGTATGGAAAGTTCAGTCCTCAGTGAAACCTTACCCTGATTTATTTTACAGACATACTATGTGGCCTGGCTCAGGCACCACACTTGCTGGAAGGCCAGTGTGGAGAGTTTCTGGGACGCACCCGTGGGAAGAGAGCCGTGGGCAGCGTTCCCTGGTGCTGTTGCACTAGTGCAGTCAGGCTCTCGGTTTCCCAAACACGATGGCTTATGTTTAGCCCGTCCATTCACAAGGGTTGTACTGGTGAGAAGCACCCGGCGCTGTGTTTCTATTCCAGATGTCTCCTGGCATGAGAAGTAAGAAGTACGTGCCCAGTAGACACGCAATACATACACCACGGATGAACCGTGAGGACATTATGCGAAGTGAAATAAGCCAGTCACAAAAGCGCAAATGCTGAATGGTTCCACTTACAGGAAGTAAGAGTAGTCAATGGTGACAGAAAGTGGAATAGTCGTTCCCGAGGAGGGGGAGGGAAGAATGGGGAATTGTTTTGGAAGATGGAAGGGGCTCTAGCGATGGAGGGTGGTGATGCTTGTACAACAATGTGATTGCACTTACTGCTGCTGAACTATACACTCGTATAAGGTTAAGATGGTAAATTTTACATTATGTGCATCTTACCACAATTTAAAAAATGTAATAATATAAAACATGATGTCTCAAAATTTATGTTTAAGCCTTTAAAAAAGTGCTCAGGGGATTATATTACATTTTACCGACATTATGCTTAATTTTTGTAGGATAGCAGAAAATACCAGTGTTGATGTTGGCATGGTTCTACACTTGCTTATTATAATGAGATGAGTAGCTTTTTTTAGGGAAAGCCAAAAGCAGAGATTCTTTGGCCTGAAATTATTGCCACCTGCTCTGGAAAGCACTTGAAGAGGTCTCCAGTTATACTCCTAACCTAGACAAGACAGCCTGAGCCCACGGGTTGTTAGACAGTGGTTGGTCTCTCGAGGAGCCAGAAAACCATGTGAGAAAGCCCTGCTCTCATGGGTGATGAGCCCAAGTGCGTGTCTTTCAGATAACTTATAAGAGACTTAAGAGTCCCCAGATCCAACGTTGAATATATTGTGGAGACCAATTTTTTAAGGAAAAAAAAGAAAAGACACACTTGAATTTCATCAAAGCTCTCTCATATTTGGTATTTGGAAATGCTTTGGAAAGATGAAAAATTGTCAGTTTATAATCATAGCAAAAAACAGAAATTTGTTGACATAATTTCTTGGCATGATGTCCTAGGGTTACATAAATAATATAACATAATTTTTATTTGTATTTTTCAAACACAGTGACTAATTTAATAGTCATTTAAGAATAATAATTTAAAATATCAGCCTCCAGATAAGATAGATGTTTTCTGTCTTAGGTTGTTGTGAGTTCTTCACACCTGTGTTTTTTCTGTAAAGAATTATTTTCCATAATGTAAGTTAATAAGAGATTTTGCATGTAAAAATTTGAGTAACTACAAAATACGTGTTTTTTGGAACAGTTTCTGCTGGACAAAGAAGTACAGTGATTTTGGAAGAACTGGCCTGGCTAAAAAGTAAATATCTCTCAGTCTGTTTTAGATTTAGGAAATCTCTAGTGTTGTATGAGTTCAGAAATTTTTAAAGGAAGGAGGTCCCCCTATTCTCTCGTCCCAGAGTAGCATGGTAGTCCCACAGACTATGTCGAAGTCCCTCTTGTCTATATTAATATATCTTGATCTAAATAGCAGTCTCCCCTAGCTGCTGCTGGCATTTGGGCTGGGAACTTAATAAACTGTATATTTGCTTTGTAATTTCATTAATCTTTTCTAAACGATTTAGGATTTCCAGCTACTGACTCACAATCATTGAAACCCTGGAAAACGGCCACATTTTCAATTGGATCATATCCAGTTAATAATGTGCTAGCATTAAAAACATGTATTTGTGTAATAAGCTATGTATCTGAGTACTGTTTTTAGGAGTGTTAAAAATTAACATTTGAGATGTGTAGCACTCTTTTTAAAAAATGTATTCTTTGCATTTTTGCAAAACTGTATTTTTTCTTAATTTGCAACCAGGTATATTTATCCTTAACAAATTTTGTGACGCTCACATTGTAATAAGCATTTGTAGGTTTTCTCATCATGCCATTTTTCAGAAATTTCTGTCTTGGATGTTACATCTCTTTGACCATATGTGGGTTTGCTAAATGTTACTGTTTATAGAGAATTGATGAGCAAAAGTGATGGGCTACATTTGAGTGAACTTAATCAAACTCTTTAGTGTGCATTTTCTTTTTCATAAAACCCAGAAAAGTGTAGAGATCTGTCTCAGTGTAGTCCAGATAAATTAATTATTGTAATACATAAAAGGCTTCTTTTCAAGGTGTCTCTGTAGCATGTGAGGAGCATTACAGAGAGGCAATTATGATCTTTTTAGTTCGAACCTCAAGAAGATGTCTCTAATTGTATGAGCCTACCTTTTTTGGAAAGAAAAAGGAAATGTTCTGGATTGTTTGGAAATCAGCGACCCATAACCAAAAAGGGGCATAGAAGGAACCTTTATAAAGTGACTCCTACGTGCTTGGCATCTTTACGTATATTATTTTGACACATATTCCTCCAAAGTAGATACTATTTCCATTTGTTGATGAAAAAATGAATTGCCCGACATGACCTGTCCCAGGCGCGTTACTAATGACAGTGGCCTGGCCTTAACCCTAGCTCTGCCTGATCAGTGCTGCCGCTGAAAAGTCAGCCGACACTCAGTGCGTGTTCACCACGTGCTGGTTCCTTTGCTGACTCCTGTATAATACACTGTCATTGGATCCTCACAGTGATCCTTCGAGGTAAGGGCTGTAATTATCTATCGTCATTTTACAGACCAGGAAACGGCCATTGGGAGGTTAAGTTAGTTACTCAAGTCGTGTAGTGCAATAGAGGCAGGAATGGAACTCAGCTGACTTCAGAATGCCCAGTAATGTCCATTAGATCATCATTCTGGTTCCTGTACTATATCCCAACTTAAGATGAGTTGTCCCCCTTCTATTAATATCTTCTGTAGCCTCGAGATAGTGGTGTCTGCTGGGGCTTACTCTGCTCCTGCTGTGCAACCCAAGTTGGTACTCTGCTGATGGGTGTAAGATCAGACAGGACATAAGCAACATGGCTAACTGTACTATCTGGGAATCCCTGACTCATTCACAAATGTCTATGAAGCGTCACTTCCTGGGCTAAGTCCTAGGGATTAAGATGACCAGGCAGGGGTTTGTGGTTTAGTGGGGAGGCACAACTTTGCCTATAATCTTCACATCTGGGTTGAATGTTTTCTTGGAGATGAGCAAGGCTCGTGGAGAGGCATGCAGAGGAGAAAGGGATCAGCGCCTGGAGAGGGCAAGGGGATGCTTCTCAAAGGCAGGATTGTCTGAGCTCGGGATGCATGGGCCAAAGTCTCCAGACTCAACCTGGGAGACACGAGCAGTATTTTAGAGAGTGAATGACATGTGCACAGTGTGAGGGCAAGAGAAAGCCTGGCCCGAGGAGGGGCCCCGTGGTGGTCCTGAATAGCTGGGACACAGCGTATGGGGGATGCTGGCAGCTGCAGCTCTATCCACAGGAGGCCTCATCTGTCGTCCTGAGAGGTTTTGGCCTTGGTCCTGCAGGTGACAAGGAGCACTGAAGGGGTGAGGGAGGAGTGTAGGTGTCCCGGGCAGGAGGGCATGGTCACAGCTGGGTGTGAGAAAGATCAATTTTGCTGAAAGGCTGGTGTTGGGAGACAGGTTGGGAGGTGATGGTGATGACCCATTAAGATTAAGAGTATTACTAAATTTGTAGCTGCTGCCAGGTCTTCCTACCTTGTGGGGCAGTCCAATCAAGTTTGGGATTGTTCACTTGCAGGAAATGCACTTATCATGAGCCATGCGCTTATCATTACCTCTCTATAGCTTCTGCTACTGAGAGCGATGCCCCTTCCTCCACATGCCAGCCCACCTTCTACCCTGACTCCCAGGCCCTTCCCTCACTGACGTAAGTATTACTGGGTCTCTTGCTGTCTGCCTGAGCCCAAGTCTGTTGAGATCTGGTTGTCTCAACATTCTCATAGCTTGGATTGTAAAGGAGGTGCAGAGTCATTGCAGACTCATACATGGTTCCAGGAATCTAGCAGTGGAGGGTTTGCACCATTATAAAAGATCTAGGCACCTTAAGCTGGGCTTTGGAAGGCAGCTTGTAATGAGCACAACCAGAGCATGATAGAGCCTTGCCCTCACCCCTATCCGGGTTTGTTAGAGTAGGAGACTAGGAGACCCGGGTGAAACCCATTGCAAGGACTTGAAGATCGGGTGCAGGTGTTAAAATAAACAACTTTTAAGCAGAAATTAGCCAGAGGGACTTACAACTGCAGGCAAGAATCAGCTTCAACCGGCTTGTCAGCTGTCTCTGCCACCTTACATGAACTTTAGCTAATTACAATATCATTTACATTGTGGTTTTAAAATTTCTTGGCCTTTGAAATCACCGTTACAGTTCCGAGACAGCCATTTAAAGTATGAGAGAGGGAATCCAATTCTAGGAATTACTACCCAGAGTCTTAGTAAAAGCCAACCCCTTGGCCTGCAATATTCGTCCCCTGAGTTAGTAAGACTTCAAAAGATCTCAAACCTCTTCCTCTCAGTGCAGCTTTTCTTTTGAGCCTGCCTGTTGTCCTCCCTGACAAGGTACTTTCGCTTTTAATAAAAAGTTATCACTTGCTTGGTTTATGTGATGTGTCCTGAAATTCTTTTCCCAACGAACACCAAGAACTTGGAAAAACCTCTACTCAGAGTCTGGTGACAGATTGACCTATTCAAAGCAGAGCAGTACCTAATACCATTTGTACTGAACTCAGTAAGTACTTCTGATAGGTTAGCCCATTATTTCATCGGCATTTATTCCAAGTTGAGTGATAAACTCAAACTCTCAAGTGTCTTTTTCCTATACATTTGTTTATAGCTTCTACCATGGATTGCACTATTGACAATTTTTTGGATGCTGCACTGTGTAAGGACAAGGACTCTTTTTTATTTAATCTTAATGTCTTCTTCCATGTAGTGGAGTGACCAACACGTGGTAGCCTTTCAGGAAATGTTTGTTAAGTGAATGCGGTTTGATTATTGTTTTGACTTAAATTTGATATTAATACTATACAATTGTTCCAGTTTAGCGTATTTAGAATCATGATTCTATTGCATAACATTTTAGTGATTTTCAACCTTAAATCACCTGTAACTTTGATAAAGTTTTCTTATATCTCTGTTTACATTGTCGATAGGCATGTCCAGTAGACTCAAGGACAAAGCCTTGTGGGTGCTTAAGAGGTGCTTCCTGCTTAGTGTGTCACAGTGTTTGTGAGAGGACTTTTGGAGTTGATTTATAGTCTGGCCTATGTTTCTTCAAGTTTCCACACTTGTTGGTTTTTTCCCTACATATTTCTTGGTAAGTCTCCTCTCTTCTTGTATGTTACCCTCCATGGGTTATCAAGACTTTTAGGAGGTTTAGTGTTTTACATGGAAGAGATTTATCAGAGACTAAATATTCTTAGGCCACTTTCTGAAAATTTTTTATAAGGGCCACAAGTTATTAGACGTTGTAGAACAATGGCATACTTTATTTTTCTTATAAGCAGTATTATTGGCTGTTGGTTTTTCTTTTTTGATGATCTCTGGATAGTTAGCCACCATCGATTGCTATAATCCTTACTAAGTATTCGGAGATGTTGAGGACCATCCACTGAAGGTGTTTCAGGTCTTACTAAGTTAGTGAATTTTCAGGTTAGATGAGGGTGGCACTGAGGTTTTTTTTTTAAATTTTTTTTAAGCCACTTTTATGAGATACAATGTATATACAATTAAATTTACTGATTTTAAATATACAGTTCAGTGCATTTTCACAAATAATGTACAGTCATGCACCTACTACTACGGTCATCATACAGAACACCTCAGCCATCGCTGCATGTTCTCTCCTGCCTCCTTGCAGTCAGTCCCTTCCCCCCATGCCCTGACCCCTGGCAACCATCAATCTGCTTCTTTCTCCTCCCCTCCCCTCCCCTCTCTTTTATTTTTTCCTGTCCAACCAATTTTATTCTATGATGATGTATATGACTCATTCCCTCCTCTCTTTATTTTGCATTTACCTGATTGATTATGTTGAACATCTCTTCCTCTGCTTACTTGGCATTTATGTATTTATTTTTTTTGTTAAAAATGCGTATTGAAACCTTGGCCTTTTTTCCTCCTTAGTATGGTTATTTGGCACTGAGTTTTAATGCCGTTACTGAGTTTATAAGAAGAAATATAAGGAAAGTAATTTGTTGCTTTCATAGTTTCAAGGAAGGAATTCCTCTTAGTGGATATTTTTTTCCCTGACCTGTTTTTTTTTACTCTTTTGGGCATGTGTAGAGGGGTTCTTCTGTTATCCGTTGGCGCGTCTTCATTTATCCTTCCTTAATTCCTTGCATCCACTCTTTACTACAGCTGGACCTGTCAGCTCACATTCCTTGCAACCACATGTGGATTTACTAGCTAACTCTGTACACACGCTGACGGGCGCACACTCATCCTGTAAAATCGGGGACTCCAGTGCTGCGGGGAAGGCTTTCCGTGCCTACCTCTGCTGTCGGCCCACCGTAGGCAGGGCCACCGTCTCATGCCTTCCGGTTCCCGTGCTCTTGCACCGTGCAGCACCGATAACGGGGGAGTCAGCAAAGGACCATCGATGAGAATAAAATAAGCTGCTGTTGGGGTAAACTGAGCGCTCTTCAGTGATTCCAGATGCTTAGAGAATACAAGTTCTGTCTGAACTGATGGGTCCAATACGAAATCATTTTGAAATTCTTACTTTAAAACTGCTTGTGGAAGCTTTGACTGTCAAATGCCTGTATTTTGCTTGATAGATTTTATAAATCTGCTTGAAAATGGGTTGTAGCAAACCTGTGAGTATGACTTGACTATGAATCAGAGAGGGAAACTGTGTTTTTAGAGTAGATGTATCTAGGTTAGACAACCTAAGAGTAACCCAAATTTCATTTCAGATTTCTCATGGGCATTCGTGGTTTAATCTACATTTATCAGTGGGGCAAAAGGCAGAATATGATAACTTTGAGCACTGGTTCATATTGACAGAAAGTTGAGTTAACTCATTAAGTGGTGATCATGCTGTATAGAATATTTTTTTTTGTTTTACACTGCAGTAAATGAAATTACAAGCTTTTAAGAGGATATTTATGGAAATTAAAGATTGGTTATGATCTAATGGAGTGCTGGATTTACACATAGGAGATCTGGGATCTAGGGCTGGCTTAACTCTGTGACTTTGAAATGGTCACTTAATTACTCTGTGTTTTCATTTCCTCATTTGTGAAATGAGTCAACTCGGGCAGATGACCGTAAGATCCTAAGTCTCAAGCGTATGTGCCGTGAATTATATTTATTAGGATGGTTTAGATTCACATGTCAACTTTGAAGATAAATCCAATTTT